>JAQZBX010016859.1:0-23334 GCA_029593785.1 Cabassous unicinctus
AGAGAGAGAGAGAGAGAGAGAGAGAGAGAGAGAGAGCGCTTGCCAAATGAAGGAATCCAAAGGGAAACTTTAATTTAAGGCCCTGTTCCGCAAGTCTTATAAAGTTCAAGAGAAAAGAAGCACTTAAAAATGCTCTTTGGGGACTCTATTCTCCTTCCTCTTTTTCCATTTTTGCCTTTTACAATCCCTCAGGATAAAGAGAAAAAGCACTTAAAGTTACTATTTGGGCAACTCAATCCTTCTCTCCTTCTCCTTTATTCTTCTAATAGTCTCTTGAATTCTTCAAAGAAATTAGAACACATTTGACAAGTGCTCTCATGAAACTCGACTACCATTTCCTTTCCGGAGACTGTGATTAACCCACTGGTGGGTATATATTCTCTGTATTTCAGACCAAATACAGCAGCAGGTACACCATGCTCTAGGTCAAACATGTCTGTTATTTTACCCAATAATTCTAAGGGTCATTCAACAAAGAAAAATATCAACACTGTGGTAGGTTTCACTGAACCCATTCATACAATAATAAAATACTTAAAAGCATCAAATGCCCCAATAGCATATTTAAAATATTTCTTTGGTTTTCATAAACTCACTGTTGAATATGTGCTTGCTTTCTATCCTGCACTCCTGTGTACTCTCAGATACAGAAACATTCCCTCCCCCACTCTTTTGACTTTTAGGAAACATAAAAGTCACTTCTTCCTGTCTAATATATCTATCACAGCTATAATAAGATAATTTTCAGTCTACAATATGTCTTCATTTTTATCAGTTCAGTTAAGATTCAGAAGTTTGTCAGCTATTATCATTTCACTTTGCTAAACAGTTTTATATGTTTCTGTAGAATGTATTGAGATTTTCACTTAACAGAACTAAGTTAAATAATAAAATTGTTTTTATAATATATGTAACTAAACCTGCAGCTTTTAATTTTAGCACTATTCTTCTGAATGGGAAAGAAAGATCTGTAAATCCAACAAAGTACAACAATATAATATTCATAAGAAGACTTCTACTGGAGTTTCTTTAAATACTTTTATAATTCATGTAATTACATATCATAAAAAATAATGACACAAAAATTATTTGAGACAAAGTTTGTGTTTGGAAAATCTGGAGAAAATATCACATTGAAAAAGAACAAAACATATATGGGGTTACGTGAGTTTCAAAAGTATGTATTTCTCTTCATTATATGTTGCAGCTACAGAAGGAAAATTCTCAAGAGAATTAGCAAGAACTTATGATAATGCAGCCTGCAGCACGGTTTTGTTTTGTTTTTGCCTGTTTTTGCTGATGACGCAATTCAAACTATATTTTACTAATCTTTAGTAAAGAAATCAGATTATTTCACCTATACACATGCAGCAATAAAGTGTCATTCTTCAGTCAATACTTAACATCTTTCTCCTTTGCACAGATTTGGATCCCCGGCTCATTAGATCATTACCTGATAAATAGGACAGGGTAATGAATTGAGAAAATAACTACGTACCTTCAGAGAAAACCTGCCCGATAACAATAATCCATTAGAAAACTGGCAATATCCTCTGATCTATTGCCCGCAAAGCTATGACTTGATGGAGAGTTTCATTCCCTGGGCTCAGTTCTCCAGGAGAAAATCAGCACAATTTAAATATTTCTTGGAATGTGACAGCTCTCTAGATCCCGGGTTGCATTCTGTTCCCCAGGGATGGCAATCTGGTGTTCCTGTGTGCACAGAGCAGTGAAGATGAATTGAAAACGCTTGAGATAAATTAGGAATGGCTAAGTTAAAATTGTCTCTGCTCCAGACTCTCTCATCTGCAGTCTGCAAGCCTGTTTTTCTGTGAAAAAGCTAGATGGCAGACTGCCTCAGTAAGTTCTTCCTAAGCGACAGAGAGCATTTTCAATGAAGAAAAATTCTCCCATTATCTAAGCTAATGTGACCGATGCTAAATCTAGTTTTTAAAGTGTCTACTGGCATGAAATTCATTTTCACTATTGCTTTCTCTCAAACTGCAGTTGGAATCCATACTATCATGCTATATTCATTTCTATCTAAGAGAAACATTTAAAGTTTTCAGCTAACAAGTTAAATTGTAGCCCTTTTTGCAAATTTTCCAATCATTTATGAACAGGAAATTTTCTCTTTGGGTCCAAAAGACACTTTTATTGCATTTTATAATATGCAGAGGGTTTAAAAATTGCAGTCACCATGATATCATAATTAACAATCTTACTAACAGTCGCTTATTTTAAGGCAGTTCCACATAGAAGTGAAACCTTTTCAAACATCAGTTAAAATGACAAAAGTTATAGAAAAATGGAAAAAGGGAATTTCTAATCCTAACATGTGACAACAAAAATAAATATTGAATATATGAATATTATCCTGAAGAAGGTAAGATGTGTCAAATAAAACTAAGCCTCATAAATTATTTCTCAGCTAAATAAAAACAAGCCATTTTTAAATTCTGTTAATTTCAGAAGAGTGATGTATTTTGATAAGTTTTTTTCCCTCTAAATTAAAAAATTCTTTTAGCATTTTGATAATATTCTCTGTTTGAGATATAAAATAGATACTCTCTGCCTGGTAGATTGGCAATAAACCAAAAACAGAAATGGTCTCAAAATTTTCTGTTCCATTTCTTTGCTTGGATTTGCTGTAGGAAATGATTTGAAATCATTTTATGTTGATTTCAGAAAGGACATTTAAAAGCATCAAAATCTATTGAGAATATGGTACATTTAAAATCTAATGACTGAAAATCAAATTATACTTGCCATAATTTTCCACATAGTATTCAATCTGATTACTTGACACATTTGTCACTTTCTTGACAAAAATGGGGTGGATACATGTTGGGGGGAGCAAAGAAGATATGATCACCTGGGAGCCAACACAAATGTAAATCAAAATTTCATTTATTCCTCTATCCAACCTGTACCTGTGACTGATGATTTGTCCAGGGAGGTGGAGTGGAGAAGATATAGTAGAAACAAAACAAAAAAACCACAGTCAGATAACTTCAGCCACTCTCCCTCTCCAGAAATGGCATTGCTGTAGCTATTGCTGGGAAAGAACCACAGGGGTTTGAAAAGAAGCAGCTTCAGTGACCTAGATGGGAACTAAAGTTATAATTACCTAATAGATTTTAAAAGACTATCTTAAGAAAGAGAGAGAAAGAAAGAAATAACATTTTCTATTTATCAGCTAAGGTCACCTGCAAAATGACCACGAGTGTTTAGTACTGAACATACATAAAGCAAATGAAAAAAGATAAAATTAGCATATCTAGTAGTTGATTGTTGCTTAAATATCCAGCTGCATTGCACACACGTGCATTGAGCAGCCCCCTTAATGAAACAGGTAATTACAACAATAACTGAGAAACACATTCTTTCTTTAAGAATCTTAAGACGTCTGGCTGTACCTGGAATCTGCCGTACTAACACTGTATTGCAATGATGGCTACCCAGAGGTAAATCCAGGGCCATATGCAATTACATATGAATGGTACTTAAACTTTCTTGGAGTATTAGGAGTCTTTTCTAAAGGAAGTAACATTTAAGAAAAGGCCAAGTAAGCCTAGGGAATAAAGGTGAGCAAAATTTCTAGGCAGCGGAAATAAAATCCTTGAGGGGGATGTGTGTTTTACATTAGGATAAGTGAAAGTAGTTCAGTATGGCTGGGTTGTAGCTTGAGATGTGATGGACTTGGAAAGATGAGCCTGGAAAGATAATGAGTCTTTTATGCTATGCTAAAGAGTTTGGGTGGGCTTTATCTCAGAATGGAGAATCATTGAAGCTTTTAAACAGGGAGGAGAAATAATCTTTTAAAAAATCTTGAAGATACTTAAAAATATTTTCTATTAATGTTAAGCAGTTTATGAGGTAGATAAATACAATTTAAGATATTATATGAAATCCATTGTCAAAATGATACTCCTTTTACTGGTAAAACAAGAAAATGATACTCCTTTTACTGGTAAAACAAGCTATTACAGCACCTTATAAAAATATATTATGTAATTCCTCAATTAAAATAAATGCATATAAATATTTGTGGGGACAAACTTCTGAACCAAATTTCATATCAAATTATCTGAGTTGCTTCTGGCTCTCAGTATTACTGTCTGCAATGTGTCATATATAAAGACTGCTTTGTTATATTTCCATTTACAAATAAAATTATTTAAATAATGTATACATTAATAAGGTTCAAGTTAAACATGAAAGTTTAAATCAATTATGAAAGATATTAAAGTAAACAAGATATTTTAACTGTAAAGTGATACTTACAGCAAATGTATCATCAACTTACTTGTTGGAAATAATGGCATGTATACCTGAAAAATTAAATTAAATCCATGTCCTTTCAGAGCTCTAAATATTTGATCCATTTTCAAAGTTCAAAAAGAATACAAATTTATAAGAGAAAACTAAAATCTTCACATGGACAAAGCAATGCATTTACAAATAAAAGAATATCAAGGCAATGATCAAGGCTAAAGGATATTCTTGCTATAATTTCCCAGTATTGTACAGAAGGCAAGAATTTTTGGAATATGGGTAGGTTTTCCTTCACTAGAGTAAGAAAATGTGAAAATAATATGCAAATAGATAACACTATTGAATCTTCCCTTAGAACTGTGAGAAAGCTGAGTGTAGCAATCATTAAAATAATATATTCTCCCTTGCCAAATTATTGAGAGAAGAGCTTCTAAACAACAATTTCACAGTATGTTCCAAACTTGTTGCAGTATTTTCCAATTTTGTTGCAGTGAAATATAGGACATGTGATATATTTATTGAATGTTTTAAAATAACGTATTTTTAGTTTTGTGAAAGGACCTTAGAGATGATCCACTTTAACACACTGTTCTTGATTTTCAAGTGTGTTTCTTGTCCAAAGTCAAACAGTGACAGTACCATCATTTCTAGAATCAACATTTTCAGTTAAATATTCTTCTCATCATACCACATCATTTTCTTCTATATAAAAAGCCTTGAAATATCACTATACTTACATGTATCATCCAGCCACACACACACACACACACACACACACACACAAACTTAAATAATTACATTTAATCACTGTCAGGCACTCCAAGAAATAAAATAATGAAGAAAAATGCTGTCTATTTCTATAAGATCTTTAAAACAATTCAGTAAGAAAACTTAGAATCAATGAGACCAAAAAAAAAAATAGTATGCAAGGCAAAACATATGACATAAGAGTTAAAACAAAGTGTAATTGAGAATTCAAATCAGAGATTTGGTAGTCACTAATATTGTGGAGCAGCAAATTTGATAAGAAATAAAATTAATTCATAATGATAGCTGGCCATATTCTACTTAAACAAGCAGAGTCAAACCTATTCTCCATTACCAGTGAGTCAAGAAGCGCTGTGTAATTGGGAAACCTCAATTGCTTGAAAATAGTCATGCAAAACACACAAAGGACACAGAGATTATTAAAATGCTTCGAGTTTTCTAGCATATTTTCCAAAGTCAACAGGCTATGAACAATATAAGAAGGTTTGGAGAAAGTAATCCAAAAGTTTCCAAATGTGAAAAAACTAATGTCTAAGAAACTATACAAGATTTGCGAGTAACACTAGAGAACTTCATGGAGTTTGCACAACATTATCTAATTTGAAGAATGTAATTGTTTTGTTTGCCAAACATGGAATCTCTAAGTCACTCTTAAAAGGCATAATTACAAAATATAAAAGGGATTAACGTCAAACAGGTAGTTTATGATCTCGAAAATAGGCTTTAAATGTCTTCAGTCCTTCAGTGTTACAAATTCGACTTTGAATACACTACCAAACCATCATCAATATAAATGGTTTAATATGCTTTAAGGAAGTTTTAATGATTCATTCACTCCAAATTCAATTTTATAGGCAAAAGACACAAAACACATTTATTAGTTGAAATTATCCAAAAGTTCCTACTAATAAAGTATTTTCAATGAATAAATTACGTGATTCATATATATATAAAACTAATGTAGTAATATATAAGAAAATAAGAAGGGTAATCTACATTCAAAAGCCACCTGAACAAATCTACAGCATATGTGTGTGTGTGAGTGTGTGTGTGTGTATAGTGATTAATTTGTCATAATGAATTCAAAAGAATTATAGTATTAAAACTACCAAATTATTTTCATAGTTTTATTGAAAGGGATAGAAAATTCTATTGTTTTTTAATAAGCTTTCTACTTTAGTTTTAAATTTATAGGAAAATTGTGAACATTTAACAATTTCCATATACTTCCCCAACCAGTTTCTCCTACTGTTAATATTTTATATTAATACGGTATTTTATCACAATTAAGGAACTGATGTTGATACATTATTAACTAAAGACAGTCATTTATTCAGATTTCCTAAGAATTTACCTAATATCCCTCTTCTTTTCCAGAATTCCATCCAGGATACTTTATTACATTTTGTTCTCATCTCTCCATAGGTACCTCTTGGCTGTGAAAGTTTCTCAGACTTTCCTCTTTTTTTTGATTACCCTGATGGATTTGAGGAATACTTGTCAGGTATTTTGTAGAACGTCCTTCAGCTGTTATTTATCTGATACATTCCTTATGACTAGACTGGGCTTATGGTTGATTGTTTTGCTTTGTTTTTTTTTTGTTTTTTTTTGAGAAAGAAAGATATCACGTCATATCAAAGGTATAAAACATTGATGTTGACAGAGGAAGGGAACACAAGTGTGTATACTAACCCACACATATCTATAAATATTTCTATAAGTATTTATCTGTACAATAAATTATAAATGAGTTCATACTGATGTCTCCAACTCAACTCCATTAACACATGGCTTATTCTATCCCTCTTTCCTTTCTTATCTGTAAACTCCAACTCAAGTATGATAAACCTGGCTCCCATCATCATTCATCCATTTTCTTAATTGTTCAAGTCAATTATACATGTACAGTGGTGTCAGAATTGTTAGCATGCAACCCCACAGGAAATATCTTTATCAACTAAAGTGTTGAGCTGCACACTCTAATCATATCCAGCGTTACTTAGGTTAGACCATCCTCCTCCACTTCTTTCAATGAGGTTGTTTTGTACATTTGTGATACAGTTAGGCTGTTTGTTATGTAGGTCTTCTTCTCTCATAGATTTTCTTTGCCTCTTCAGATTGTATATTTTCTTTCATTCCATCCTGTGATTGACCTACAAATTGTCTTTTGAATTTACATATATTAAAGTTCATATTTTGTGTTGTGAATTTCTATGAGTTTTGAAAAATGTGTAGTGACACGAATCTCCCATTACAGTATTATACAGAATATTTTCACTGCCCCCAAAATCCCTTGTGCCTTACCTATTCAACACTATCCCCTTCCCTCTGAAGTACAGACAATCACAGATCTTTTTACCATCTCTATAGCGTTGTCTTTTCCAGAATGTCATACAATTAAAATCATTCAGTATCCTTTTCATACTGGCATCTTTCACTCAGCGATAGGCATTTATGTTTTATCCAGGTCTTTCCATGCCTTGATTGCTCATTCCCTTTTATCACTGAATAATATTCCATTGTATGAATGCACCACAATTTGCTTATCCATTCACCTATTAAAGGACCAATGGGTTGCTCCCAGTTTTAGTCAGTTATTAATAAAACTGCTAAAAGGACTCACATGGTGGTTTTAGTGGAAATATACTTTTTCAAATCAGTTGGATAAATACCCAGAAGAGTGATTGTTGTATAGTAAGATGATGCTTAGCTTTAGAATAAGCTGTGAAACAATCTTTCAAAGTGGTGAACCATTTTGCATTCCCACAAATGGTGAATGAGAGTTTCTGTTGCTCTGCGTCTTCTCAGTAATTGGTAGTGTCAGTATTTTAGATTTTAGCCATTCTAATCAGTATGTAGTGGTATTTCATTGTTGTTTTAATTTGCAATTCCCTAATTACAAATGGTATTAAGCATCTTTTGATATGCTTATTTGACATTAGTATATATTTTTGGTTGAGGTGTCTGTCATAATTTTTGCCCATTTTTAAATTGCGTAGTTTTATTTTTGTGGAGCTTTAAGAATCTTTGTATAATTCGGATACTAATACTTTATCAGAGATGCGTTTTGCAAATATTTTCTCCCAGTCTGTGAATTGTCTTTTTATTTTCTTTATAGTATCTTTTGCAGAGTAGACTTGTGTTTTTTTTACTTTTAATAAAGTCCAATTTATGAATGTGCTCTTTCTTAGTTTATACTTCTAGTTTTGTATCTAAAAACCTCATTACTGAACCACAGATCATGTAAATTTTCCCCTCTTATAGATTTCCTTAACCTCTTCAGACTGTATGTTTTTTCACCTTTTGGCATGCCTTGAAAGCCAGATGTGATGCATGGAGTAATAGGAACTGAGATAACTAGACTATTAGCATTAGATTTTATGTTAATCTGGTTAGAAGGTGGCTGTATTTACTATTTTCTATAGTTTTAGGTGTCAGCATTTTTTTTTTTCCCTTTTTAAGGTACCTGGGAATGGGGATTGAACCCAGGATCTCGTAGGTGGGAAGCCGGTACTCAACCAGGAGGCACAGCAGATCCCCTGAGTTGGTTTTTTCGTTTGTTTTGCTTGTTGTTTGTTTTTTCAGGAGGCACTGGGAACTGAATCTGGGACTTCCCATGTGGGAAGCAAAGCTCAGCCACTTTAGCTACATCTGCTTCCCAGTCAGCTTTTTAATTTCCTCTAGTTTCCTTGTGTGTGTGTGTGGCTTTGAGTTTTCATAACTCCTTCTTGGAGTCTGTGTCTTGAAATTCTCTCAGTTGTAACCCACTATTATAATACTGAAGCTCTATTGATGTGATGGTAAGATGTTAGAAAGGTGAAGTGATTATAATCTTGAGATTAAATCTCAGTGTTCTAGTGAGTTTCATTCTCTGGGTTTGGACCTTCAACTCTGTTTCTCCAGTATTATAGCTACTCCTTTCCCTCTTAGGTGAAATAGGAAGGTGAGAGGACTTTGGCACAGTGCACTGTATCTAGTCAGTGCAAAATATGTGTTAATATACTCTAAGATCCTAATAGCATTGTCTATCACCACCAACACTGAGAGTAAAAATGAACCAAAAGGATCTCAAGAAATAGAGCTTCACTAAAGTCAACTCCTTATCTGATATCACAATTTTCATTTAATATGACAAACATCTAATAAGTGACAACTATGTTCCATATAATGGGTTATACACTGGGATTAGAGCATTGAAAAAAAAATACAAACAGAAGTTGCTCTTGTTCTCATAGAGCTTACATTCCAATGTACACAAATGTTGTCTTCTAATATTGGCCTTGTTTTAATTCCAGAAGTTCTTTGTTTATAAAGTTAATTCCTAGCATTCAGTTATTCTAGGGAAGAATTATGAGAGTGAAATTATGTCAGACTTGACTGCAGTCCCTCTTTCCATGGAGGCCCATGAAGATTTTGATTAAAAATGTTTAATTTTTGAATGGTTAAGGCACAATATAACCAATGTTTCATGGTTGAAAATAATAAAACGTTTTTACTTTGTATTTTAAAATATATGTAAGGTTCTCAGTCCCTAATAAAAAGGAAAAAGTCACGATAACATCTAAAGAGATGATTAAACTTGAGTGGTATTACATGCATCTGGTTTTTATTGTGTTGAATTCTACACGTGAAAAGGAATTTTGTGCTGTGGGTCTACTGATGGCATCTTGATGTTTGCGTGAATATGGGGCCTAGTGCCTTCTGATAGGCATTTTTTGGGGGGTATGAAACTGGGGGCAGTAATTATTAATGACAACATCTAATGGAATTGCTAGAATTGAACTATGGAAAACAAATTGAAACAGAGCAAAATGAGGAAACTTGATTACAATGGAAAGAGGAGTTTCCAAGCAGGGAGAAAGTCTATCTTGGAATATTTTCATTCTGCAGTCTTGATTGCCACCTCCAACTTGAATGTAAGTTTTAAAGGAGCTAAAAAGGAGTAAACAGTGGTTAATCCTTACTCATTTTCTACACTCATTCTGAAACAGCTGCATGATAATCTTTAAATCCTTGACATTACTTGATCATGCAGTTTAATTAGCATAACATTCATTGCTGAATATTAGAGATTTTTCATCTCGTTTCTCATACCACTTTTCGAAATCACATCTCAGAATGCTCAAAATTTTAATAACAATCCATTAATCATAATGCTCATAATTTCCATTAAAATATCATGTATTTATTTTCAAATGTGAATTAAGTTGTTTTTCACATTTTTACCAGATTCTTTTTCAAAATTTGATATTGTTGCTCATAAAAATGACATTTTTAATTAAAAATCAGTATGTTGTTGTGATATTTTTGATAAAATTTCTGCATCATTTACTTTAGCATGATAATAATTTTAAGCATATAAAGGGATTTTAACCAGTCCCCAGATTATGAAACTTCTCAAAAAGTTTTAAGATCACATTCTAGAATTAAGTTCTATTTCTGGTAACTATAAGAATCTACTTTAAAAGAACTTGTATTATATAATATTGTATGCTGTTTGCATTAAAAAGAGTAAGTATCAAAATCATATATAGGTGCCTGTGTGTAGGCATGCAAATGTGAAATTACCTTATACATTGAATTTTGGAGCCTATGACCTCAGTGTCCATTCTTATTTATTTAAAAAAGGAAATCTAAGAAGAATCTATTTATTTAAGTGAGCAAGATACCTCTCATATACATCAAATAAATAACAAAAGTTGTATTTTTCACTCATACTCCAGGTATCTGAAAGAGCTTTCCATCAGATATGGTTTTATTTTTAATGATAGGTTTAACTTATATTTAATTTATTTTAATTAATTAATTTATTTTTTTAGGAGGTACCAGGGACTGAAGACAAGGACTCGTACATGGGAAGCAGGCACTCAACCAGTGAGCTACATCCTATATTTTAAGTCATTATTCTCATTTCAAACCAATTATTACTATTGTGTGTGATGTACGTTTTGCCAAGCACACATTTACTACTAAAAATAAATAATGTTTCTATTACAATCTGGTTCATTGGTTTTTAAAGAATATGTTTAGGTACATCAAATATGTATATCCCATGTCTTCATACTTCATAAAATTATAAACCCTTTTCCCTTGAATTACCTTAATTAAGACCATAATAATTATAAGTGGGGGAGGGGGATAAGGTCTCTGTAATTTAAAAAAATTGCTTGATTCTGCTTTTTGGTGGCCTTTTCCATGTCCTTTTTATGAGGAAAAAGCAGACTGCCTACTTCTTTACTTGTTCTTTATACACAGAGTGCAATGCATTGCTTTTGCTAGTAGAGCTTCTAAAGGCTTAAAGAAACATTGAGGAGTAAGGGGTGAAATCTGTGTTGCTCCAAATTAAGATTCACAAAGTAACAGAGATATGCTTCCACACTATGTTAAAATTTTCCTTAAGCAAGTAGCACCCAATAAAAATACTTAATAAACCTGGTTTATAACAATTTTGCAAATTTTTACAACCCCAAAATACTGGCAACGGCAAAATACTAGATTCAGTCACCCGAATCCTATTGTTATACTATTCATGCTTATTTTAACACAGTCCTGATTTTGAGATGTAAGGGAAGTTACACAGATAGACAGGATGGAGTGATAGCCTTTTATCCACTGGTGAAAAGGCATATGGTTATACCTTTTGAAAGTGTTCTCACATGTCACTGCAGACATTTAGCATAGGTTTTCCAGCAATTGGATCCATGTATTATTCCAAGAAAATAATGCTGAAGACAGGATGGTGTGGATGTATGCATGCACTTGATTTCATACCCAATATTTTTTCCTAGTCAAGTTACATTACCATACCCAGAAGGATTTCTTAGCACTTGTAGAACAATTTTATTGGTAGGGCATGTAATATTTTGAAAATTATATCCTCTACCCACCCACAACAACTGTCACCCACAAAGCCCAGATTACTTATTACATGAAAGTCAGCCTGGCATGTTTTTGTGGAGTTCACATAGCAGCTTCCTCAAAAAATGAGTTAGATCATCTAATTTATATTGGCTCCACTACTAGGAATCTCTTTACAAACCACGTCAAGTTTCTAGCCCCAACATTTTATACATTTTTAATTAAACCTAGTAAAAAAAAATTGTTAGAGAATTTACTTTTAAATATCTATAATCAATAAATGGGAAATAAGATTGATTACCTATTTCCAAAATTACCATGAGGATATATACACAGTTAAAATTCTAATATCTCAAATTTAAAATGGCATATTTCTGTCTTAAAGATATATGTTTCTTTAATATTAATATAATTATATGATGAATATTAGTGTTCAAAATGCCCTTTACTCAGATGATCTTGTTAATTAAATATATTTAATTATTTTGTTGTAAATTATGAGGAAGCATTTTGCATTCACAATTTTGTGTATTTTACCAAAACTGTATGTGCCTATATACCAAAATATAAACCAATAGTGCTTGCATTTAGTGGACACTAAATAAGTATAAACCTATTATAAAAATATATATTTACATAAATTCATACTTTGATATTTAATTTATATATGTATATATTTGTATTTAAGCATAGAAAATTAAATATACATTTAGTTCCAATAAGTACATATGTGAAAATTTATATATAAAATTATATATTAAAATATGAAGTTGTAAACTAAAATTTTATTAGACATTTATACTAAATTAAAGAAATTAAATAAAAATCTTTAATAAACCTGTTTTATAGCAATTTTGCAAATTTTTACAGCCTCAAAATACAGGCAACAACAATTTCACTCTAGTATGTTTAAGTTTGGTTTTCTTCTTTATTATCCTTTTTAACATGTCTGGCATCTGTTATGATTCTTGAATCTGTATTATCATCAATTCTAGAAAATTCTCAGCAATTTCATCTTTTGTAATAATGTTTCTATGTCTTTTCTCTCCTTCTTTGTAAAATTTCATTAAACATGTGTAGATGAGTTATAAAGATCTTTATATGGACAGTCAGATGCATCAAAGACAAGTGAAACCAGAGATGTATGAAAGAAAAGTTTACTAGTTTGCAAATCCTAGAACAGAGAGGAGTGGCATGACTTGCAGGGTCATATGGGGAAACACATCATGAGTGCTGACTCATTCAGGCAGGTAGAGGAAAAAAGGTTATGATCAACCTGGGGACTATGCCTTTATAATGTTATGCAGGTGGAGCTGTAGCCATTGGTCAAGCAAGAATGGGGACTGGGGATTTGTTAGGTGACTTCATCAGAATGCATAACCTCATAGAATTCAAGGAGGAGAGGGAGAAGTCATTTATCTTATATAAGAAGGTGTCATGGGTGGTCCCTGAGGAATCTAAGGACAGGGGCTAATATGTTGAGGGATTAGAACAATGAAAAAGCCCCTATTTTACTAATGACAGAGTCAAAACATAATGACAGTGTGAACAGCCCTTATTAGATTTTAATTCGCTACATTAAATCATCTCACCTAATTTCCATGATACAACCCGTCTTTCAGTGTTTCCAATTCTTTGGTTTCCTCATCTGAATTCTGTATATTTTCCGTTGTATTAATTCTCCCAAATGTTTAGTTAGTTGTTAAATCTGTCCATTGAGTTTTCTACTTATTTCTTTTTCAGGTTTGCTTATTCTTTACTCTCATTGTAAGGTTCTCTTTTGTTTTTGAAACATATTAAACAAATGTATTTTACCTTTTGTGTCTAATGTTTTCAATAATTTTTGCTGGTCTGATTCATCAATTTTCAATTGGTTCTCAATAACAGAACTTTTCTTGTGTTTTTTAGTGAGTTTTGACTGAGCTTCTCATTTTCTTTGGAATATTATTTGCACAACTTCTTTAAGGTCTGGGACAAAGGTAAATTCTTTTAAAGAAAAATTGATAGTGTCAAACACTTGTGAGTACTATCAAACTAGGACCATTTAAAATGAAATATCAGGCTAGTGGAGTGGATGTAGCCAAGAAGTTTGAGCACCGATTTGCATGTACAAGGTCCCTGGTTCAATCCCCAGTACATCCTAAATGTCTATAACTATATTTATGTCTATGTCTATGTCTATATACACACACACACACATATACATATATCAGGCTAAATCCTTTTCACCCTTCACAAGACACATGAATTGATTGTCTAACAGTTTTAAAGGTGAGAAAGTTCATAAATATTTAGGGGATATTTTTCACCTCTACTCAATAAGTTTTGAGATTTGCAATCTTCTGGGAAATGAGGGGGGAAGGAGTGTATATTTATTTTAATATCCGGATGTGCACAAAATTTCCTGGAAGCAGTGTGGCCCTGAGTCTTCCGGAATTTGGTTGAATTGGCAGGGAATGAATGCCGTTTGAAGAGAAAGCAATTCACCATGTGTTTACTACCCTAAGATGTAAGGGAATCCTTAGATGATCTGTGGCCAAGAGTCTTTAGATGCTTTTCATCACTTGTGGTGGTGAGATGCCGTCAATGGAAGCCATTTGGGTGGAAAGAGACTACAGCTGGAGGTGCACAAAAGTCCCTGGAAGCAGTGTGGCTCTGAGTCTTCTGGAATACATTGCAATTGCCTATGAATGAATGCCATTTGGAGGCGAAGGTTCTCTGCTTGTCTTCACACATGTAGATGTTTGGGGGCCTCGCATTTCCTCCCTGCTCAATGCCTGAGTCACCACACACCAGTCTGCAGTTTTAAAGCACCAAGATGTATGAATTTGCCTGGATCAATGAAGCTACCCAAATATGCCTTCCTTGGAGAAGGTGAAAAAAATTGAATTTCATACTGAAGGGAAGATAGTTTGGTGCTTGGAATTCTCATGGAACTAGCTCCCGTCTCTGGGAGGGAACAAAATGATGTTCTTCAAGGTGGATGTGGATGACATACCAGAAAATATATGAAAATATATTGAATATATGAAAGAGTTGTGTCCTCCCTTTAAGACATGATATGAAGCAGAATTCCAAGAATAAGTCTGTCATCCAGTCCTCAAGGGCCACTGGGTATTCTCATATCGGTGGGTGTGGAACAAGCACAGATTTCTACATAAAAGAGTTATGACCTCCCATTAAGAGACAGCATGGAGAGGATTAGGAATATTTCTGTGACCCAGGCCTTAAGGGCCAGTGGACAGCATCTGTTGACCAGGTCAGCCAAGCACAAGTTTACAGATTTCTTCCTCTCAAGGTGTGACAGGAAGGAGAATATCAGGAATAAGTCTTTCATCCAGCCTCAGAGGCCAGTGGGAATTCTTAGGATGATTGGAAATGACATTGAGGGACCTGAGCCTTTGGAGCATGGAATTCTCATTACTCCCTTTCTGGGAAGGACAAAATAATACATTCCAGAGATTGGAAGTGGTATTTGAGAAAAGGGACATTTTGATGCATGGAATTCTTGCCAGTACTCCAATGAATTATTGATTTTGTTATTTGTACCAGGTCACTCTCCAGAGGGGTTTTGATCTTTTTCTGCTTTCCTGATGTAGCCTTATACAGGACTTAGGCATGGAGAATGATAGAAAAAAGGCCACCTTGCCTCGCCACCATGGAAGAAGATAACTATGACTTGTGAATGGAATGGACACTTGACCAGCATACTTCTGACACTTGAAGCACACTCAGATCATCTGGTTACACATTTTATATTGGCCAGCAGAAATTGTTGGACAATGTTTGCCAGGGCTGTCCTCCAATTTTCAAGGGCCAGTGGGTATGGTCATGATGGGGACAGTAGATCTAGAAGGGAAGGGAACTTCAGATGCCCTTGCCTAAACACTCAGATGTTGGCTGCAGAGAACAAGCTAACACCTACTTGGCAGTCAGTGGTTCTCCATTCTTACCTTGGTCTCTTGGACAACTTTCAGGAAATGACTTTCTGGGAACTCTTCTGGGAGTGAATAATACCAATAAACCACTGAAACCAGACTCTCCAGATGAACAACTTCTTTATCCCCCTACTGTCCAGGGACCACCCTCTGAAGATGAAGAAGAGATTTCTTAACATATTTTACTGGCATTTATAGTTATTTTATTTTGGCTGAATCTGGATACCTACCATGCATCAAAACAGAACTCTTTGTTTTTTACTTATAAAGTTAAAATAAAATTAAAGCATGTTTTACATACCATTTAGTTGTTGTTGGATCTTACAAGAAATTATCTCTTCATAGAATTACTAACTTCTCAGTTTGCACATTGAATTTATAGTCAAATGTTTGTTTAAAATCCAAAACATGTACATGTTTTTAAATTTAAGTTGCTATGTTAGTCAGCCAAAGATGTGCTGATGTGAAATATCAGAAATCTGTTGGCTTTTAATAAAGGGTATTTATTTGGGATAGAAGATTACAGTTACCAGGTTATATAGTGTAAATTACTTCCCCCACCAAAGTCTGTTGCCACATGTTGGAGCAAGATGTCTGCCAACATCTGCAAGGCTTCAGGCTTCCTCTTCCTCTTAAGGCTCCATGGTCCCAGATTCTTCCAATATCAGATGTAGGCTGGGATAAGTCTCATCTCTCCCTGGCTCCTTTCTCTCCGGGCTCAGCTGCTCTGCTCTCTTCACAAGGCCAGCTGTAAACTATTAGGCAAACGGCTCCTCTCTCTTCCTGGGGCCTCTGCCATGTCTAATGGATCCTTCTCTCTTTCCTCACATACCTGCTTCTCTGTATATTTACTTCCTGGGGCTTCAGAATAAAAAACTCCAACTAACTCCTCTGCCATTTAATTTTCTCTGTCAGTCCCCACCCACCAAGGGGGTAAGGGCTCCATGTCCCACTGACGTGACCCAATCAAAGCCCTTATCACAACTCAATCAAGCAAAAGTGAAACCTCTGAATCCAATACAATCTAATATGTCCAGAGGAACAGACCAGTTCACATACATAATCCAATATCTATTTTTGGAATTCATAAACAATATCAAACTGCTATAGTTGCATAATAAATTTCTCATCAAACATGAGCAGAAAATGAAAACTTTACATAGGATCTGACTTTTTGCTTAGTCAAAAACTTTACTGAAAACATTTTCTGAGTCACAATTTATCCCTCTCCACCTTAAACCACTTTCTCCATTCAGATTCTATAGGTGCACATGGTCTGGGCTTTCCTTTTATCACAAGGATCGTTTTTGCTTTGTTTTGTTTTGTTTTTTCTTTTTCTCAGCTGCTTAGGAGCTTCTCATCCAACCAATCTTTAAATATTGGAAACTTTTGACTTGGTTCTGAATCTTCTTTTCTACTTTAGAAACATATTTTATATAATCAGGCAGCTATATCCTGATATTGCTGACATAACTAGATCTCTATTTATATCCTTATCATATCTATCTATCTATCTATATATATATTACTGATCTTTCATCTTCTCTATATCAGTTCTCTGAGTTTCAGACTTGTATATCTAACTAGCTGCTTGACTTCTCCACATGGGTGATTTCCAACCACCTCAGATTTAGCATGTGTTCCATCCCTTCAAACCCAGGTTTCATTCTTCCAAACTTTTCCTCCTAACATTCTTCCATATTATATGAAATGGGACTAGTACCCATCCAAATAACAAAGCTAAAGATCTTAACTGCTCCTTTTCCTCGTCCTTCCATGTCAATCCTTCAAAAGTTTATCAATTTTCTACTTTAAAAAGATTATTTATTCCCAAATTTCCATTCAAGTCTATGCCACCAATATAATTTAAACCACCATTACCTCCAACTAGAAGGTCACAAATGGCCTCCTAACTTCTACTACTTCTAACTTCTACTACCACACTTCTACTACTCACTATACTCTCTATACTGCAGTCAAGTTGGTTGTTAGAAAATATAAGATCAACTCACTTTCCTTATTGAAAGTATCTGATTGCTTTTTTTTTTAGAATAGATTTTAAATTCCTTATCATGGTCTACAAAGCACTTTGTGAACTGACTCCAACTTATCTCTTCAAACTCTTATGCTACTCTGATCCTTGCTTACTATCTACTAGTAAAATTTGGCAGGTGCTGGAAAACATCGAGCTTCTCCTACCAAGACTCTTTGATGCTTTCTGCTTCCCTTGCCTGGAATTCTCTTCACCTCTGCTACACAAATGGTTCAGTGTCACCCTTTAAAATGTAACATAAATATCATCTCATCAAGGAAGGCTCACCTAATCAATGGATCTATTAAGATAATAAATGCCAAACTATGATTGAAGTCGAGTCAAGAGTTGTATATTTGTCTCTGACTTTGAGAATTAAAGAAATCAGGTTTAATGATATAGTTATTGCAACTAAGATAGCCACTAAAGTATTCAAAATAGAATCTTTGTCTTCCAATTTGTCACGCACAAAAAAATAAAAATAAAAGCCAATAAAAACAGAAAACAGTGATGGAGCCCCACATATCAGTTATGACAATATTAAAAAGGGTTAAACTCTACTATTAACTGTAAAAGTCACTCAGAATATTAAAAGCTGCCAGGGTATTTTTTTTCATGGAGCATTTTTAAACCAAAATTATATAGATTAAAATTAAAAGGTAGATTCATATAGATTTCCAGGGACGATAGCAAAGTAGGGAGCTCCAGGACTCAGTCCTTCCACCAAAACAACTTTTAAACAGGCAGGAACTGCCTGAAGCAATTATTTTGAACCTTCAAAGCCAGAAAAACATTGCGTAGCATCCAGAGAAGAGCAGGAGGAAGATGCTCATAAATTATGGTAAAGAACTGTAAACTTCTCTCTTCACAGGGAGCTACCAGTGCCCCATTCCCCAATATTGCAGGAGGCTGCCATGGGGTCCAGCCCCTGACCAGCTGCTAGTGACAGAAAGGGACATAAAAATCCTCTTCCATAAGAACAGGCGTGGTCACGGCTGATCTCTGATCATGGCTTTTGGTTAGCAAATTAGGATAGCTGAATTCCAGCTCTGAGGGCAGCTATTGTTTCACCCTACCCTGGACAAAGGTTGTAGCAGTCACTGTTTCAATCCTGCCCTGGACAAAGTCAGCAGCAGTCAATGTATCAACCCCCCCAGACAGGGTCAGAGGTGGTAGAGATTTAAAGACATAGTACTTCCTCAGAGCTGCCTGGGACAGTTAGTTGAAGGGCTGCATTTGGTGGGCAGGCAAGGAAAGCTCAGCTTTGGGGACCCATTGGAAAAGCTTTTGAAGACATTACAGATACCCTCCCTAAGGCACTTCGGAGCTGGTTTGCACTCCCTTCCTTGTTTCTAGGCCCTAGTTTGATTAGGAAAGATTGACTTGGGAAAGTCCTGTCCAGGGTGACCCTCTTCCCAGAATTTGCTCTCCAGGCAAAAGCGGTGTGAGACAATGAAAGGAAGGCAAAATCTATAGAGGCAAACAGTCTAGGACAAACGCCTGCTGGCTTCAAAAATTGGGGAGAGGGAGATCTGCTTCCTGGGAAACAAAGGGAAAAAGCAAATTCCTGAAAACAAAGGAACTACAAAACAAATAACAAGCAAAATACCAGGAAAAGAGAGAGGCTCAGAAAGACAGGGAAAACCCTTAATACTGCTTTACCCTTGGGTAGAACTTCCTGTTAGGAGAGTTGAAAATCAAGAAAATCTCTGCCTTATCAACACCTGGTTGGGAAACCAAGAAACAGACATGTCAAGGAAGTTAACATTTTAAAATATTAAAATTATGGTGTGCAATGAAAAAGTACAAGACAAAGAAAAAGGAAATAATGGCCCATCCAAAAGAAGAGGATAAAAAAATATAGAAAATACTAATGAAGATGATGAGAATGTGGCCATACCAAACAAAGCCCTAAAAATGATCTTAAGAATGCTCAAGGAGATGAAGGAGGTACAGAGAAAGAACTAAAGGGTATCAGAAAAACAATTAATGAACAATATGAAAGTCCAAGTAAAGAGAAGTTTTAAAAAGGAACCAAATACAGTGGCCACTGGAGGTTCTGAGGTCAGGGAGAGGGAAAACAGGTGTAATATGGGGGCATTTTAAGGACTTGGGAATTGTCCTGAATGACATTGCAATGACAGATACAGGCCATTATGTATCTTACCATAACCTACAGAATTTTGAGGGAGAGAGTGTAAACTAAAATATAAACTATAATCCATGCTTAGTGGCAATGCTCCAAAATGTGTTCATCAATTGCAATGATTGTACCATAATATGAAGGATGTTGTTAATGTGGGTAAATGTGGGCAGTGTGGGGAGCAGGGCATATGGGAATCCCCTATATTTTTATGTAACATTTATGTAATCTAAATATCCTTTTTTAAAAAAATTAGAAATAAATAAAGGAACCAAATAGAACTAACTGGAGTTGAAGACCCCAATATAAAGGCCCAGGAGGGTTTCAAAAGCAAATTGGAGCCAGCAGAAGAAGAATCAGTGAATTTGAAGACAAGACACTTGAAAGGAGTCAGGCTGAGAAATAGAAAGAAAAAATAATAATAAAAATGCAAATAGTCTCAGACAGCTATGGAACATCATCAAGCGTGCCAATATACACGTTGTGACAGCTTGAAGTTATTTTATGAATCCCAAAAGTAAAAGATTATGTTCTTAAATTAATCCATTCCTGTGGGTGTGGGCCATATTGATTGGACTACATCAGTGAGGCTTGACTCAAGTTGGCTCTTTGCCCTCTTACCGGAGCTTCATATAAATGGAGACACAGAGAGAAACACACATAGAAAGGAAGCTGTCATTTTTTATCTGGCCATGTGAGAGAGGACCTGAGGATCACGAACATACAAAGCTTATAAACGAAGTCCCCAAGAGGCTGGACCCACAGAGCAGCTCAAGGCTGAAGAGATGAACCATATGCTTCATAGCTCACAGCTGAACTAGAAGAAGTGGAGCAGCAGAGACTGAGAAAGGAGGCCCAAAATAGACAAGCCCAATGCCTTGTCTATTTTGCCACAGCTGAGCTATTGAGAGATGGTAAATTCTGGAGGGGAAGGCAGGAACCTGAGCAAAGATCAGCCACCATCTTCACCACACAGCAGGACACCAGGATCCACCAGTAACATACCTTGGTGAAAAAGATTCACTGACTTCCAGGAAGATGGTGGATTATAAAGACACTCTCTCTCCCAGAAAAATAGCTAGAGGACAGGCAAAAATGGCCTGGGAAAAAAATGTTCTAATGTTTAGGATACCCAGGGAAGGCTGGACACTGCCTGGAAAGAAAGGGGCAAAGGAAAAGAATCATGATGGCAAAACTGTGAGTTAAAAGCTGCAGCTGCAGCTGCAACTGCCAGCATCCTCCTCCACCCTATAGACGCTTCTGAATTCTCAGGCCACAGGGCCAGCTGCTACAGACAAAGGGGACCCCAGGGATCCACCTCCCCAGGAAAAGGGAGAGAGAGGAACACAGCCTCAGCTTTTGACCCACAAATTTGGTCTGCTGTGTCGCATGAGACCTTTCAGGCTGGGTGAGGCTGTGCCATTGTTTGACTTGGGCACGGCACTAAAGAGATTCGACCCTCTCAATCTCCCAATCTCCTTCGTTACTGAACAGGACTGGCTGTTGAGGACACAGAGGGGAGTCACATTGATCTGATCCGTGTTTCAGTGAACACACTCAGAGCAGGCTTTGAACTGAGAGGCCTGCCAAAAAGCACCACATACTGGTGGACCAAGGAAGTGCACATGAGGAAATTAAAAGTAAATAAGTGAGGCTTTTTCCGGCCTTTACAACCTCCCTCCCTAAGGCCCCTGGAAGCTGGTCTGCAACCCATTACTGGATCTGTTACCCGATTTGGTCTAGGTTCTTGAATTATGCTGCAGAAATGAATATCAGAGCATGCTGGGTTAGTTAGGCCAGTAATTTATTAAGGTAGGGAGGGAAGAGAAATGGGAGAAAATAACAGATCACAGGTCCCTGGTAGAGACTAAGGGGATGAAGAGTGATAAAGAGGACCAATTTATAGACTACAATTTCCCATTATAGATTATAAATGCCCAGGTTTTACTTGCATGTTGATCCATGCAGCGGGAATGCGGTGAGAGCAGGGTGCAAAAGCCAAGAAGGGCTCGGGGAGTGGGGGGGTGGGGGGGAGGGGTTTGACCATTGCGCCATTAATTATTCCACCTCTTCGCTAATGGTGTAGGAGGAGTCCCAGGTGTTTGCTGTTTTGGTTGATTACCCCACCCATCAATCCCCCCAGGAGGGTGCAATTATAAGGCCCCTGGAGAATATCTTGAGCTTCTCTTGGCTTCTGGAAAGAATCTCATTCTGAATCACAGAAATCTCAAGAAGGTCTTCCAGCAGCCATCTTGGGGGTATCCGTGGCCATGTGGACTTCTTGCCAGTTCCAGATTCATCTATTGATACCCTATATGAAGCCTGCTTCAGATCTAGGGCCCAGATTTGAGCTACTAACAGGAATAATCCTAAAGATCCAGAAAAGGTTGAACTAAGAATCAAAGAACAGTAGTAACACACAGCCTCCCACCACTAAATTCCTATGAAAGTGAGAGAAATAGAACATCTGAGTAAACTCACCATCATAATCAGATGCCTAGACAT
The DNA here is from genome assembly GCA_029593785.1 of Cabassous unicinctus. NCBI lineage: Eukaryota > Metazoa > Chordata > Mammalia > Cingulata > Chlamyphoridae > Cabassous > Cabassous unicinctus. Next base: position 22,523 of record JAQZBX010016859.1, read on the forward strand.
CAGCAAAAAAATTACAAGCCATACTAAGAAAATGGAAGAAATGGCCCAAGCAAAAGAATATATCAAAGCTCCAGATCAGACACAGGATTTGAGACAACTAATCAACAAGATTCACACAAATTTCCAAAATCAAGTTAATAAGTTGAAAGACAATATGGCTAAAGAGATAAAGGACATCAAGAAGATATTAAGTGAGCACAAAGAAGAACTTGAAAACCTGAAAAGCAAAGTACCAGAGCTCATGGGAATGAAAGACACAATAGTTAAGATAAAAAACATATTAGAGGCATATAACAGCAGATTCAAAATGATAGAAGAAAAAAATAAGTGATACAGAAGACAGAGCAGCTGAAATTGAAGAGCCAAAAAATAGAAAGAGAAAAGAATGGGAAAAAAATGAGCAGGGACTCAGGGATTTGAATAATAACACATATGTGTCATGGAAGTTCCAGAAGAAAAAGAGAAGGGAAAGGGGTGCAAAGAGTATTTGAGTAAATAATGGCTGAAATTTCCCCAACTCTCAGGAAAGAAATGAATTTACATGTCCAAAAAGCACAGTGTACCACAATCAGAATAAATGTGAATAGACTTACTCCATGAAGCATACTACTCAAAATGTCAAACATAAAGATAAAGGGAAAATTCTGAGAGTAGCAAGGGCGAAGCAAACCATCACATACAAGGGACATCGTGTAAGACAGTATGGATTTTTCATCAGAAACCATGGAGGAGAAAAGACTGGTATGATAGAATTAGGATACTGAAAGGGAATAACTGCCAATTGAGAAGTCTTTATAGAGCAAAGTTGTCCT
>JAQZBX010016859.1:23434-36191 GCA_029593785.1 Cabassous unicinctus
AAAAAAAAAAAAAAAAAAGAGCAATCCATATGCTGCCTACAAGAGACTCACCTTAGAACCACGGATACAAACCGGCTGAAAGTCAAAGGCAAAGGTTGGGAAAAGATACTCCACACAAACAGTAACCAAAAAAGAGCAGGGGTAGCTTTACTATCCCTGGGGTCTGATATAAATAGATATTCACTCAAGAGACACAAAAAGACACACTAGAGGAGAGAACTTTGTCATATTTGATCCTGCCATGTGACAGAAAGGAGAAGGCTCAAACAACTAGAGCCCCAGGGAGAGATGGATCATTTGCTTGATATCTTACAGCTGACCTTGAGAAGAAAGCCGAGACTGATAAAGGAAGCCCTGAGAGATGAGCCCTAACCAGGAAGAAGAGGACTGGAAGCCCAAAGGGAAACGAGAGATCAGGCAGAGATCAGCAACTCTCTTGCTTGAACACATGGCATGTGACTTTGGTGAGAAAGCAACCTTGAGTTGAACTCTTTATGGCTTTGTAACTGTAAGGTTTTACCCCAAATAAATACCCTTTATAAAAGCCAACAGATTTCTGGTACTTTGCATTGGCACCCCATTGGTATACTAATACACCAGGTAAAAATGAGGAGGCACTCAATATGGTACAACACAAGATAGCAAATTAATATGAAAGTAGGCTGTAACAGAAATAAGACAAAATCAGTTTAAGATCGACAAATGCTACAGAGCAAAATGACAGAACTTCCTGTATTATCAGTAGCAACTTTAAATGCAAAAAGATTAAAATTTCCAGTCAAAAGGCAGAAATTGGCAGGATGGATAAAAGAGCATGACCCAACTATATGTTGTCTGCAAGAGATTCACCTCAAAGTCTAAGATACAAGTAGAAGATGTCAGATGAAAATGAAAGAATTAGAAAACATATACCAGGCAAGTAGTAATCAAAAGAGAACTGCAGTGGCTATACTAATAAAATATAAAATAAAATTTAAGTCAAAAAGTTACAATGAATAAATATGGTCATTACCCACTGATAAAGGGAATCATTCAACAAGAAGATTTCACAATTATAAAAAATGTGCACCTAATAGCAGAGTCCCCAAATATATGAAGTATGTATTGCCAGATTTGAAGGGAGAAATTGACAGTTCAACATTAATAATAGGAGACTTTAACACACACTTTCAATAATGGATAGAACATTTAGTCAGAAGATCAATAAGCAACGACAGGACTTGAATGACACACTAAACCAACTAGAGCTAACAGACATATGTAGAACACTGCACTGAACAAAAACTGAATACACAGTCTTCTTGAGTGCACATGGATCATTCTCCAAGGTAGACCATATGTTGGGTCATGAAACAATTCTCAATAAATTCAAAAGTATTGAAATAATACATTATATATTCTCTAACTACAATGGAAGGAAACTAGAAATCAATAACAGGGAAAAGGAAAAATTCACAAATACGTGGAAATTAAACAACATATTCAGTCAGTGGGTTAAAGAGGGCATCTGAAGAAAACTTAAGAAATCTCTTGAGGCAAATGAAAATGAAAATACAACATACGAAAACTTACGGGATGCAGCAAAGGCAGTTTGAGAAGGAAATTTATAGCTCTAAATGCTTATGCTGAAAAAGAAGAAAGAATTAACGTCAAGCACATATACTCAAAACTGGAAAAAGTAGAAAAAGAATAGGATACTAAACCCAAAGGGAGAAGAAAGAAGGAAATAGCAAAGATTAGAGCAGAGATAAATGAAATAGAAAACCAAAAACATGGAGAGAGTCAACAAAACCAAAAGTTGGTTCTGCAAAACAATCAATACAATAGACACCTTTAGCTAGAATGACAATTAAAAAACAGAGGATATAAATAATGAAAATAAGCAGTGAAAATGGGGATAGAAAAATTAAGCAGGACTATGAGAGTATATAGTATGAACAAATGTATATCAATAAATTAGATAACCCTAGATGAAATGCAGAAATCTTAGAAACACACAAACATTGACTCAAGAAGAAATAAAAGATTTCAACAAACCTCTTACTAATAAAGAGATTAAATAACTCTTCAAAAACATACCCCCAAAACAGTCCAGGACCAGATGGCTTCACCGGGGAAGTCTACAAACATTCCAAGAAGATTTAACTCTAATTTTACTCAAACTTTCCCAAAAACTTGAAGAGGAAGGAACACTCTCTAACTCATCCTATGAGGCCAACATCACCCTCATACCAAATCCCAATATATATTTCATAAGAAAAGAAAACTACAGACCAATATTTCTTATGAATATAGATACAAAAATCCTCATCAAAACACTAGCAAACTGAATCCAACTGCATATTTCAGGAATTATACCCCATGATCATGTAGGATTAACCCCTAGTATGTATAATTGTTTCAAAATAAGAAAGTCAATTAATGTAATACACCACATTAACAGAATGAAAGGGAAAACAGACAAACACATGATCATATCCATACATGCAGAAAAAGCATTTGACAAAATACAGCACCCTTTCTTGATAAAAATACTTAGAATACTAGAAATAGAAGAAAACTTCCTCAACATGATAAAGGCATATATGAAAAGCCCACAGTTAACATTCTATTTAATGGTAAAAAACTGATAGCTTTCCTTCTGAGATCAGGAACAAGTCGAGGATGCCCAGTGTCATCGCTGTTATTCAACATTGTACTGGAAGTTTTCTATAGCAATTAGGCAAGAGAAAGAAATAAAAAGCATCCAACTTGGAAAGTAATAAAGGAAACCCCAAATCAGTAGTGTTCCTATGTAAAAAAAGTGAACAATCAAAAGAAAAAATCAAGAAAAATCTCTCCATTTACAACAGCAACAAAAAGAATCAACTGTCAAGGAATAAATCTAACCAAGGATGTAAAGAACTTGTACACAGAAAACTACAAAGCATTGCTAAAATAATTTAATGAGACCTAAATAAATAAAGGATATTCCATTTTTAAGGATTGGAAGACTAAATATCATTAAGATGTCAATACTACCCAAAGTAATTTATAGATTCAATGCAATCCCAATAAAAATGCCAACAACTTTCTCTGCAGAAATGGAAAACCCAATCATCAAATTTATATAGAAGCGTAAGGAGTCCCTAATAGCTAAATTCATCCTGAAAAAGAAGAATGAAGTTGGAGCACTCACAATACCTGATCTTAGACTTTAATATAAAACCACATTAATCAAAAGAGCATAGTACTGGCACAAAGACAGAGCTGTATAGGAATGGAATAGAATTGAGAGCTCAGAAATCTACACTCACATTTATGGCCAACTGATTTTTGACAAGATAGTAAAGAACACACAATTGGGAAAGAATAGCCTCTTCAACAAATGGTGCTGGGCAAACTGGATCTCCATTTGCAAAAACAGAGAAGGAGGATCCCTACCTCACATGAGATACACAAATCAACACAAAATTGATTAAAAAAAAAAACAAAATCTTAATATAAGCTAGAACTATAAAATTCCTAGAAGGATATGTAGGGAAGCATCTTCAGGATGTTGTGTTAGGCAATGGTTTCTTAGATTTTACACACAAAATACAAGGAACAAAAGAAAAAATAGATAAATGGAGCCACCTAAAAGTTAAAAATTTTTGCTTTTCAAAGTTCTTTATCATGAAAGTAAAATGACAACCTACACAATGGGAGAGATTATTTGTAAACCACTATGCAGTAAGGGAATAAAATCCAGACTGTATAAAGAATTATTTCAACTTAATAACAAAAAGACAAACAACTCAATTTAAAAAATGGGCAAAAGACATGAACAGCTAAATCTCCAAAGATGATAAACAAATTGCCAAAAAACACATGAAAATATGCTCAACATCATTAGTCATCAGGGAAATGCAAATCGAAACCACAAGGAGGAACCATTTCCCACCCATTAGAATTGCTGCTATTAAAAAAAGAATCAGAAAATAAAAAATGTTGGAGAGGATGTGGAGAAATAGGAACATGCATTCATTGCTGTGGCAATGTAAAATGGTGCAACCACTGTGGAAGACAGCTTGGCATTTCCTCAGAAAGCTAAGTACAGAACTGTCACATGACCCAGCAGTCCCACTACTAGGAATATACCCAATAGATTTGAAAGCAAGGACTCAAACAGATATTTGCACACCGATATTCTTAGCAGAATTATTCACAGTTGCTAAAGCATCTACTTAAAATGGAATATTATTCAGTTGTTAAAAGGAATGAAATCCTGATCATGCCACTACATGGATGAACATTAAAGACATCATGTTAAGTGAAATAGGCAAAACACAAAAGTATAAATATTATATGGGCTCACTGTTTTGAAGCAAACTCATAGAATCAGAATGTAGATCTATGTTATCAGGGGATGCAGTGAGGGTAGGAACTGGGAAGTTATGGCTTAAATTTACAGGATTCCTCTTTTGGAAATATTTTGGTAATGGATAGTGGTAATGGTAGCACAACATTGTGAATGCACTCAGCAGCAATGAAATATATATTTGAATATGATTAAAAGGGGGATATGTTAGATTGTATATAGGTAACAGAATAAAGAATTTTTTTAAAAATCCATGGAACTACACTGTACAATGAACCCTAAATTATACAATGGAAATAGTTAATAGTACAATTATAAAAATATGCCATCATCAAATTGTAACAAACCTCCCACACCAAAGCAAGGTGTTGTTGGTGGGATGGTATATGGGAATCCTATATTTTATGCATAATTTTTCTGTAAACCCACAACTTCCCTAATAAAGAAAAAATTAAAAGACAGATAAAATACATCAGAATAATGCAAATGAGAAGAATATAAAAATGGATTGTATAGCTACTAAAATAAAATTCACAACAAAATCATTAGCTGGAACAAAGATGAGCATTTTTATTGATGAAGCTTACAGACTATCATCTGGTCTGAATTATAACAATCCTATCTAAATTGGCACAAATGAGCTCAACACAAATGCATTTGTAGTATTTAGATTTAGCATGTTAGAATCTGAAAACCAAGGAAACAAAAAAGTTAAAGGTTATAGAAAAATGTGTATCAATAAATTTGCCTTAAAACCATAAAAGAAAGAAAAATATAAACAACATTTTTCAAGGAATGGTGAATATTTTTATCTACAAGGAAAGCATATGGATAAAAAATAAAAGTAAATGCAAGTTATAGGGTAATAAGAAACAGAAAAACAGTAGTCTTTTGCACAGTAAGACCTAATTCTTTGGGAAAAAAAGTATTTCTAATATACTTCAGAATTAGAAGAGCATAGCTGAATAAAATTTAAATTGAGAAAATGATACTATAAGCAACAACTCTAAGAGGAGTTAAAATTATAGTATATAGTACTATATACAAATATGCATTAATATATGTGAGAATTTCTGTGAATTTGACAATATATGCCATTTTGACATCCTCAGTGAAGAACACACGGCTTATCTGTAACCCTTAATATGTGTACAATTTTAAGTTTCGCTTGATTGTTTTACTGTTTCCTATGTATGCACACAGAATAATTAATAATTTGTGGGAATTATATATTTATATATATATATATCTCAGTTGGCTCAAAATATATTTTCCTCAATTCTTGCAAATTAAAATTTAAAAGGTTTTCTCTGATATAAGCCTTCCTGTTTGCCAGTGCAATACCTATTTGCTGTGTGATGGGCAGAAGTAACACAAAGAATTGCAGGTACGTTAATATCAATTTATTTTCTGAAATAGAGCTGGGAGTATCAATTCCTAATAGGCAAATTAGATGCTTCTTAGGCATGTTAGATACTTTTTATGATGCATTAATTTTTCCTTGTTTCTCAAAGTCTTTTCTTTGTCAGGTTATCATCCTTTAAATTTTCCTGAATGATTTACTACTCCACCAAACATATATAGATTCATGTGGTTCTTAATTTATAAAATCTCATTGCAACTCTCAAAATGCATTTAAATATAATTTATGCAGTATATAGCTAAAACAGTATAACTGAGATTAATTGAGAAATCAGAGATTTAAAAAGAACTTAATTCATTAAAGTTTCTTGCTCCAATAATATTTAATTACAATTATCTGAATAATGCCATCATCCCCTACTCCATCTATTCCTTCCACGATTCTATCATAGTCCTTCCTCTAAAATTAACAATAAGAAAAAGACTTCACACTTTTGTCATTTGCATCCCAATAACAAAAGGAAAAACACACTTAGAATATTATAAATTTAGTTCTATATTACTAAAATTACTAATATTACTATAAACCTAGGTGATCCTCATAGAACAATTCCAGATAATAAATGTAGAAAAAGAATTATTATTGTTTTATTAGCCTTAACAAAGTAATTTATTCAGGCAATAGCAATCAACAAATATCAAAATTATTTTAAAAAATAATGCTTGGCGGGAAGCCTTCTAATGGAATTGTTAGGCTGTCACCACTTGAACCACTGACGACTCCTGACTTTGTTATAAGTAAATCATTGGGGTTATGAAGCCTCCTGATATGATGCAACATGAAGCACAGGTACTGTCTATGCTGTGCTCTTGTAAGCAAATTCCACCTAAATCTAATCAAGGCTTTAGCTCTAATTTCCAATTTGTAGGAATTATAGGACATAGATGGATACTTTGACACCATAAAGAAAAAAAATCATGCAAAGAAGAATATGGCACCTTCTACAAGACAACAAATTTGGTTTCTTCAACAAGTAAAGAGGATAAAAATGGGGGAAAGAGTGATGAGTGGTAGAGAAAGATAAATCACCAAGATGAATCAAAGTGAAGTCTTAATTAAATTTCCCATTTGTAAATATTAACCTGATTCAGCCACTGTATTTGTATTTCTCTTTTAAGAGACACCAGATGATGGATACTCAATCCATTCACCCATTGTTCTTAGAAGCTATATGTAATAGCTTCGTAGGACTGCTGAAACAATGTATCATAAAATGAGGAGCTTAAAACAACAGAAATTTATCTTCTCACTGTTCTTGAGGCTGGAAGTCCAAAATCAGTGTGTTGGCATGTTCTTGCACTCCCCATAGGATCTAGGGAAAGACCCTTCCCTACTAATTCCTAACTTCTAGTGGTTCTGGGCAATCCTTGGCTTTCCTTGGTTTGTAGGCACATCACTCCAATCTTTGTCTCCATAAGGCAGGGCATTCTCCCTATGTTTCTCTGTGTCTTTGTCCATTTCCACTCTCCTTATAAGGACACCAGTCATTGGACTGGGCCCACATTATTCCACTGTGATCTAATATTAACTTGATTACATTTGCAAAGGTCTTATTTTCAAAAAATCACATTCACAAACACCATATGTTTGGACTTGAACATATTTTTTGGGGCAACACAAGTTGAACCACAGAACCCTATTTCATGGTAGATGATCCCACAAAATTGACCATATCTTCAAATACTACAGATGACTGAGCATCTCATGATATAAGGCCATTTAAATAAAACACAGAAACATTTTAGAGAAATTTTAATGATTAATCCATGTGTATACTAGCTAATGAAAGTGAAAAAAATCACTAGTCTGGATTTAGCTAGCCGCCACTACTGAAAATACAGTGCAATATTTATTCATAGAGAAGCCTCTATCTGTTATTCCTGTTATGTATTCTTTCTTAACCCAAAATCATCCTTTACAGTGTTATTTATGTGCCCAGTACTCAGCAGACATGAGTTCAATGTCTCTTTATTTACTACTCCTGACAATAACCAAAAGCCTTTTCTTATTTCTAATTCTTTTTAATACTACACTTTGACAATATTAATCAAATCCATGTAAAACTATCCTTTTCTTTTCCAACACTTCCTTTCTTGTCCTTCATTAGCTCTGTCTCCTTAATTAACTCTCCTCAACCCTTATACACATCTTAAGCCAATGTTCAGGTTTAGATTTTTGTCTCCTCTTTCTTTAGGCCTGAGTTTCCAACTGCCCATGTTACAATTTTACTTGCCAACTACTAAACTCATTATGCTCATGGCTTCAATAGGTATGATGATATGAAATCTTATTCTCTTATTCTCAACTTAATAGTCTATTCATAGTTGAAACTCATAAATTTTTCACTAACAAATGTGAAACTATTAATACCAGTTTTTATACATTTATCATGAAGTAAAATGTGTTAGGGAGAAAAGCATTTTTGGAACAATTACTGTTTTTAAAATTATATAATATCCTTCCTCCTATTCCTAAACTAAGAAATATCAAAATTTAATAAAGGAATCCAATCTTTAACCTATGTACAAGTTTTTATTATCAACCCCTTTCATCTAATAACATCATTATTAGCATGAAAATAGAAGTATAAAACTTTCCACAAAGAAGACAATTATGTCCAATAACTGTTAAAAAAAATACATTCCTTTAAATATCAAGTTATATATTGTCATTGCAAGAAAACTGTCTTATGCACAACAAACATAAACTGAGATAGATATAATACTTACATGGAAAAAACAGTCTAATTTATACATGACTATTCCATATATAATAAAATTTGATTTGAATACTTAGGAATTAAAATCAAGTATTCATATTCAGTATTCATATATGCTTTTAAAGGATAATTAACTGTACTATTGTCTAATTAGAAATTTAAAGATACTCCACTTCATAATATAGTTGAATGTAATATAGCCAAATGAACCCTCAATAAATCCAAGAGTGATCAAAGTATTTTAAGTTCTGGACATAGTTAAGTGAATATTGAATTAATTATTTCTTCAAATGAATTCCTGAGGGATCTACAAAGCACTCTAAATATCATCTTTCTCCATTAACCACTTGAAACATGGAAAGTGTTTTACATTTAGTTGTATACTACCAATTCATAAGCTACTCTTTGAAAATTGATGAGATAAGTGGTTGCCACTTGGAAGGATTTAAATAATTTTACTATAATGTATTAATTGATAAGCTATAGAACTGAGACATATGACTTTCAAAACTCCCATAGAAGATCATTTTCTAATCTGCATATTTGCCTTTTAAAACTATTTTTAATAATAACAGCAACAGCAAACCCAACATTAGGAGTCAAGGCTAAAACTTATTGACTGCTTACTATATGATGGATATGGTTTAAACTTTACATGTATTATCAGAATTAATTCTCATAACAACCCTAAAAATTGAGGTAATAATACCATTTGCCTTTTGCATGTAGTGATTTTTCAAAGCCACAAAGATTGTTAGTGGCAAAGCAGCATTCAAACTCAGGCAGCCTGACTCTGGAATCTTATACAATAACTATTAAATTCTATGAGTCCTGAACAAGTCCTCAGCTTTTCAAATATGGGCTCATATATACTAAATCCTCAATGTTAAAAAGTAAATTTTTTAACATTTTGCCAATCTTGTTTCCTCTAGACATATATATATATTTTTTCAAATCTTGTTTCTTCTAGCCATATATATACATATATATTAATTTTGCTGTAATATTTTAATGTTAATCCCAGTATAAATTTCATAACATATCTCTAACCAATAAGGTATTTTTATTTTACATAATCACCATGCCTTTATCACAGCTAATAAAATTAAACACTACTACTTAATATCTATTTTCATATACAAATCTTCTGATTATCTCAAAGATGCCTTTATATAGTTGGGCCATTCCAATCAAGATACAAATAAGAATCACAGTTGTATTTTGTTGTATGTCTCTTCTAAGTCTCTATTGTCTCCTCCTCTCCATTATTTTCATAAAGTAAAAATTTTTATGGTGATTGAAACAATTTATTAAAGATGAGGACCAGCACTATAGCAATATAAGTGACTCTCACCAATTATAACCATTTATCACATGCCTATTCCAGATAAGAAGAAAATATTTTCTGAAAAACCTTTTTTCATAGAGAAATCACTTTTCTATTTATATACTCTGAAACCTCTATGCCTTACCTATTATCCTGATTATCATATTCTCCTCATCATGATACTGTAGAACCAATATATACTGCAACTTGCCCAAAATCATAAAGCTAATAAGTAGGAAATCATGAATCCCATGGTCTTTCCACTATACCATGATGGATCTTTCATGTGTGCAAATTTGCAATGACATTCCTTACTTTATATTCACCAGGAAAATTGGTCATATCCATAGTATGTGTTGATCCAGAAACTTAATTCACCAATTAAAAATGTGGGGAAAACATCCCCCACCCCCAAGATATTAAGTAAGGATAAAACCCCTGGCTCACTGCAGCTGACTGAGAGGGAAACAGATATCTATGTCCCTGTCAGCTATTACACGGGAAAAGGGGAGGTGTGTGTGTGTGTGTGGGGGGGGACCAGGGCAGCTTTTCTTCAGCGAATTTGGCCAGCAGAGCCCACTTTGAATTTAGGCTCTGGCCAGACCAAAACACAGAAAAAAAGAGATTGAAACACCTCCATGAAAAGGTGTGCCAATGAGCACCATCTGCTTGCTGGTCTGGAAACTGCATGGACAAAAACTGGTTTTGGTTCTCTCTGTACTCTAACCCCTGGGAGAAAATCTGCACACCATTGGTGAGTCCCTGACCCAATTTTGATAACTTAAGCTAGGAAACTTTAAAGACTTAGAATAAGTTAAACCAAAGATCAATGAAGAGATGTGGGAAAAAAAAATAGGCAAGGGAGAGAAATTGGCCATCAGAGTAAATTCACCAACATATTGAGATGCCTAGACATCAGCAAAAATTACTAGCCATACTAGGAAACAGGAAATGATGGCCCATCCAAAGGGATAAACCAAATAACCTGAAGAGATACAGAATTTAAGGCAATCAATGATAATCATATAAGTCTCCTAAATCAATTCAAAGAATTGAAAGAAAATATGACTAAAAAGATAAACAATATTAAGGAGAAACTGGGTGAGCATAAAGAACAACTTGAAAGCCTGCAAAGGAAAGTAAGAGACCATACGGGAATGAAAGACATGACGGGTGAAATTAAAAATACATTAGAGGCACATAAGAGCAGATTTGAATTGCTTGAATACAGAATTAGTGATTTAAAAGACAGAACATCAGAACTGGAAAAGACAGGCAACCAGAAAGAGAAGAGAATAGGAAAATTGGAGCAAGGTGTCAGGGAATTGAATGACAACGCAAAATGCACAAACATACACATTACTGGTGTCCCAGGAGCAGAAGAGAATGGAAAAGGGACAGAAAGAGTATTTGAGGAAATAATGACAAAAAACTTCCCAACCCTCATGAAAGACATAAATATCAATATCCAAGAAGGACAAAGCACCCCAAACAGAATAAATACAAATAGACCTACCAAAGGACACCTACTATTCAGAATGACAAGTCAGAGATAAAGAGAGGATTCTGAAAGCAGCAAGAAAAAGCAAAGCACCACATGCAAGAGAAACTTGATAAGATTAAGTACCAACCTCTCAAAGGACCTCTTCTCCAAAGAAACCATGGAGGACAGAAGAAAATGGTGTGATGTACATAAGGTACTGAAAGAAAAAAACTGCCTGCTAAGAATTCTGTATCAAGCAAAACTGTCCTTCAAAAATGAGGGTGTGGCAGTTTGGCATTATTTATGAATTCCAAAAATAGATATTGGATTGTGTTTGTAAACTGGTCTGTTCCTCTGTGCATATTAGATTATATTAGATTCAGACGTTTCACTTTTACTTGATTAAATTTTGATGAAGGCTTTGATTTGGCCACATCAGCATTACATTAAGTCCCCACCCCCTTGGTGGATGGAGACTTACAGAGAAAATGACAAGGCAGAGGAGAGAGTCAGAGTTTTTATATTGGAGCCCCAGGAAGTAAATATACAGAGAAGAAGATACATGAGGAAAGAGAGACAGCTCCATTAGACACGGTAAGAGGGCCCGGAAGAGAATGAGCCTGATGGTATACAGCTGATCTGTGAAGAGAGCAGAGCAGCTGAGTCCAGAAAGAAAATGAGCCCCAGGGAGAAAGACAAGCCTTACACTAACCCACAGCTGAGAATGGAAGGAGCTGAGACCATGGAGCCTTAGGAGGAAGAGGAAGGCTGAACCCTTGCAGAGACTGGCAGTCATCTTGATCCAACATGTGGCAACAGACTTTGATAAGGGAAGTAATTTATGTTTTATGGCCTTGTGACTGTAATTTTTACCCCAAATAAATACCCTTTATAAAAGCCAACAGATTTATGGTATTTTGCATAAGCACCCTTTTGGCTGACTAATACAGAAGGTGATTTCAAATTCTGCACAGATAAACAAAAACTGATAGAATATGTTACTAAATGTCCAGAATTACCAAAAATACTAAAGAAACTGCTGCAGCCTGAAAGCAAAAAAATAAAGAAGGGCAAGAGATTTGGAGAGGAGTGTAGAATTTAAGATTATTAGGAAGGTTAAATTAAAGGGTAAAAAGAAAGACGATAGTACAATGACAACAGAAAGCCAAAGGACAAAATGGATGAAATAAGTAATGCCTTTACAGTAATAACATGGATGAACTCACAAATCAAAAGACATAGACTGATAGAATGGATGAAAAAAACATGAGCCATCTGTATTTTGCCTACCAGAGATTCACCTTAGATGTAAGGACACAACCAGGTTAAAAGTGAAAGGTTGGAAAAAGATAGTCCATGCAAATAGTAACCAAAAAAGAGCTGGATTAGTGATACCAATATCAGACAAAATAGATTTTAAATGCAAAAATTTTATAAGGATGAAGAAGGTCATAATATAATATAAC
>JAQZBX010016860.1:0-36097 GCA_029593785.1 Cabassous unicinctus
ATGTTGTATTCCGTAGGTGGAATATATCTTCACTGATAAAACTGGCACTCTCACAGAAAACAACATGGAGTTTAAAGAATGCTGTATTGAAGGTCATGTCTATGTCCCTCACGTCATCTGTAATGGACAGGTCCTCCCAGACTCTTCAGGAATTGATATGATTGATTCTTCTCCAAGTGTCAGTGGAAGGGTATGTTGTACTTCACCCAGCAGAAGATGCTTTCCCTTTAGGAGAGTATAGGTTTCTGTTGTTGCACTATTGAAGTTTCCTGAGTTTGAGGTGAGAGGTTATGTAGTTTTAGCTGACAGAATAGATTGATGGTCACCTTTTATTCTGGGTATCCAGGAACAGTGTTCATCCTCTACGTGACTTCAGAGAGGAAATTGTAAGATGCCACAATATTTGCAGCTATCCCCCCCTTAGGATTTCATGGCTAATAACATTCAGAGTGACTCTCGGTTAGAAATGACTTTTAAAGATCTGGAGAGGCAGGGAAAATAGTACCTTGAATAAAATGACCACACACCTTGCACATGCACACCTCCCAGTGCTGCAGCTTCAAATTTCAGCACGTGCAGGAGGGCCGTAACCTTTGTCAGTGGTTAGGTGGAAAACCAATCCAGAAGGTGCATTGACTGTACAGTCTTGTGTCAAGATTTCAGGGACTCCAAGGTTCCCTAAGCAAGGCCTTGTTTTGGTTGGATTGTGCAGTGATTCCCTTTCATTAGCTAAGTGTATCTTATCCCCAATGACATACACTTCCATTGATTTCATTACTGAAAACTGCCATTTTATCACAGATATTCATAGGTTAAGGAGTAAGATTATTTATGTGGCCCTCACAAGACATATCTCAGTAAAATCACACTCTCCTGTTACCTACTATAACTCTGCGCTACTTGATGTATTTGATATGAATCAAGCCTTTCTTTGACACTTTCCAGCAGTGCTTCTCAACCTAGTTGCACATTTCGTTTCCCACCTGTGAAAGCTTTTAAACTCCCAGTGGAATTCAAGCATCAGTGTTTTTAAAGTTTCCCAGGAGATCCCAATGTGCAGCCAAGGTTGAGAAACTACTGCTTTACAAGTTGCATTTAGAGGCAGCATATAATGGTTAAATCAGCAGAATTAAAAGCAGAATGAGAGTCTTAGTTCTGCCATATACTCCTCTTGGGGACCTTGAACAAACTGCTTCACCTTCCTAAACTTTAATTTCTTCACCTACAAAATGGGGATAATACTTTCTACTTCATAAGTTGTTTTAAGATGCGTCTTAGGATGTACGGAATGTGTCAAATACATAGTAGGTGCTCCCTAAGTAATTTCTAGCTTAATACACATTGCTGATAGGAAAATGTCAATACAGTTTGACCATCAGCACAGTGATAGAATGAGAGTCCCAGGTATTTGTAAATTTTTGTATTTCGTGTACTTGTTTCACTCAAAGCCTCTCTTTGCTCTGGTATAATGCTTAGCAGTTGTTTGCCATTTCTGAGTAGCCTTGAGGTTATACCTCTGCAGTTTCTAAAAGTATCACTGCTGAATAAAGCACGCCTTCCTTTCAGTGGTCATAGTCCATTAATCTTAATATTAATTACTAGAGAAGTCCTGAAGAAGGAAG
Organism: Cabassous unicinctus; assembly: GCA_029593785.1. Taxonomy (NCBI): domain Eukaryota; kingdom Metazoa; phylum Chordata; class Mammalia; order Cingulata; family Chlamyphoridae; genus Cabassous; species Cabassous unicinctus. Next base: position 1,623 of record JAQZBX010016860.1, read on the forward strand.
AAGAGCCAAAATTAGATTCTGTTTTATAACCACCAAAGGCAAAATGAATAATTCCTAGACACCTGAAAGTTATACCTCCCTGTTATAAACACTTTTTATTCTCTTTTTTTTAAAATTTTCTTTCTATTTTAAGCAAATTTGCCATAGGAATTTTTGGTTTCATGGTTTTTCTTTTTCTTGAATGCTTTTTTATAGGAGCGAGAAGAGCTGTTTTTTCGGGCCCTCTGTCTTTGCCACACAATCCAGGTGAAAGACGATGATAATGTAGATGGACCCAGGAAATCGCCAGACTCGGGAAAATCTTGTGTGTACATTTCATCGTCACCAGATGAAGTGGCGTTAGTTGAAGGTATTCAAAGGTATGTCTTTTGGCTTTATACCTGGATTTTAGAATTTGAGAGAGGTGCTAATTATTGGAGTGAGAGCCCATTTTCAACCCCCAAATCACATACTCTTACTTAAAAATATCCTTGATTCATCGTATTCTGTGCTCTGGTATGTTTGCAAAAAAGAAGTGGGCCAAGAATAATTGTCTTTTGTAGTCATGATTCTTCTCTTGACTTCCTTATTGTTTGAGATGGTTTCCCTCTTGAAAACAAGTGGTATCTATTTGTTAAGAAGGAACTTGTTCCCTAGTTATGAGTCTTTACCATTGTTTTTTTTTTTAATTAGTAGGTTATTTTTAGAGCAGTTTTAAGGTTACAGAAAAATTGAGCAAAATTTATCGAGGGTTCCCATCTATCCCTCTCCCCTTCTGCCCCTGCCCTGCCACGCACACAGTTTCCTCTAGTATTAAAATCTTACGTTGGTGTGGGACATTTGTTACAGGTGATGAGCTGATACTGATTGTTGATGCATTATTATTAACTAAAGTCCACAGATAATATTAAGGTTCACTCTTTTTCTTGTTCACCTCTATTGGTTTTGACAAATGCATAATGTCATGTATCCACCATTACAGCTTCATCCACAGTAGTTTCATTGCTCTGAATATCCCCTAGCAACCACTGATATTTTTACTGTCTTTATAATTTTTTCTTTTTCAGAATGTCATATGGTTGGAATCATACAGTAAATAGCCTTTTCAGACTGGCTTCTTTCAATTATTTAAATCACTGAAAAATATTCCATTGTATAGATGTACTGTGGTTTATCAGACAGCATGGAAGGAATTTTTGTTTTGTTTTTTTTCAATTTTTTGGCAATTATGAATAAAGCTGCTATAAACTTTCATGTACAGGTTTTTGCATAAAATAAATGTTTGACTCCTTTGGCTAAATACTTTGGAGCATAGTTACTGGATCCTACTGTAAGCCTATGTTTAGCTTTGTAGCAAACTGCCCAACTGTCTAGATTTTCTCCTGTGTGATTGCCTCTGTTCCCTTTTCAAAGATCAGTTGACTACATCTTCATGGGTCTATTTCTGGCTTCTCTGTTCTCTTCTGCTGATCAGTTGGCATGTTTTTTTTTTCACCAATACCACACTGTCTTGATTACTGTAGCTTTTAATGGGTCTTGAAGCTGGCTAGCCAGTTTCCTGACTTTGTTTGCCCTCAGTATTGTACTGTCTGTTCTGTGTCTTTTGCTTTTCCACCTAAACTTTGGAGTCAGTATTATACTTTTAATGCCTATTGGCTCACTATTAATGTCCCCTCTTTCATTTCTGATGGGAGTAATCTGTGTCTTCTCCTTTTTTCTTAGCCTGGCTAGAGCCTAATCAACTTTATTGATCTTTTTCATTGCGTCCCACCAATTTTGATAAGTTGTATTTTCATTTTCCTTTAGTTCAATTTTTTTTTTTTTTAATTTCTCTTGAGGTGACTTCTTTGACTCACGTGTTGTTTAGAAGTGTATATTTTAATTTCCAAATATTTTGAGAATTTCCACCTATCTTCTGTTGTTTTTCTATTTTAATTCCATTGTGGTCTGAGAACTGTGATTGTCCAGCTTTTGGGACTGAATAATTGATAAGAAAAACATTTTAACATCTCTTACATAATTAGAAGAATATTTTTATTATTGACTAAACTCACGTTTTCCTGTGCAATTTGAATATTCACATTAGATATGTAAATTATGTCATTACTGACATTTATTAAATGTATAAATCCAAACAGATAGGTGAGATTTCTCAAAATAGATTTCTGTCTTCTTGGAAAAGAAATTAAGCTGCTTTTCAGTCATAGATATTAGAATTTAGGACAGGCAGCTTCTACCCATCCTTTTAGACTCATCCTAGGTATTATTACTTCCAAGAAGCTTTTTCTTCAACCTGCCAACTCCCACCAGGGTATGCCCAAGTTCCTATATCAACTTCTTACCTTTATGTCTATACATCACAATGGAATATGTGTCTCTCTCTCCATTCATCTGTAAGCTTCTTGAATACAGAAGCCCTTCCTTTTTTCACTTTGTTTTCCCAGCACTTACCCACCAGACCTGAAGAATACTGAACTGTCAGAAGTGGTGGTGGAGAACGTTGTAGTGGCAGATGAAGTGCTCTGCACATGTTTATTGAACTGGCTGCCTGGGCCAGCCTTGGTTTCCTCATCAGCAAAATGAGAGGGTTGGTCTGACGATATATATGTCCCTAAGGCTCCTTCTATTTCTGGCATTGTATTCTCCTCCCCTAGAAAACAACAACAACAACAACTCATCAGTAAATTAGAATGTCGATGGAAATAGAGATCGCAATGCAGAGAACTACTTTCTTTCTGAAAACTTTCTTTCTGAAAACTGCTGCTACTTTCTTTCTGAAAACCATTCATACTTACCAATAATGCCAGTGATAATGTGCCTCCTCATTGTGGTACAAGAGAGACTAGGTTGAAAATCCTGTTGACAGAGAATTTTTTTGAAATGGTGAATAAATTCAGTATTTTAATTTCCTAACTTTATAATGCAGTTTACAGCATCTCTTTTACTGAAAGTATTTTTTTAGAGAAAGCATTACCAAAATGTAGAACAGAAAAATGCTATTGAAGAGAATATCAGAATTTCAGCTTAACCTCTGAATTTCCCTTCTCATTTTTGCAGACTTGGTTTTACATACCTTAGGCTAAAAGACAATTATATGGAAATATTAAATAGGGACAATGACATTGAAAGGTGAGTATACTGTACATTAAAATGTGGTGATAATAAAGAATGGACTTTATAGTTTTTTCATTGGGGCAAAAAGAAATTTGTCTGTTTTCTTCCCACAACATGCTCCCTCTTCTTCTCAGTAATAACTCCAAGAATGAAACTCCAAACTGAAACATTCTGAAGAATTTTTAACAGTTGAACAGTTAGAGGAAAAATTGGTTTGGTGCTGTTACAGGAGTGTTTTCCCACTCAGCCTGTTTTCCTTGGAGATGTAAATTGGTGTTCAGTTTTTTATTTTATTTTATTATCAAATACGTTTTCAGTAAAGCCATCTAAAATTGGTTTATTGTAAGAGTTCTCAAAGCTTTTAAATTGTTCTGACACTTTCCAGGTCACTCTTTGGCTCTCCAAGATGGGGGTGGAATAAGCAGCCTTCTTAGTAAGTGGCCATGGAATCTTGTTTGCATAGAACACCAGTTAACATTTCATGGGACACAGTATTCTCTAGGAAGCAAATTGAGAAGTTATGTTTTTATTAGCCAGTTTTAAATTGGATTGTTTTCTTTTTCATATTTTTAGTGATCAAATGCTTTGGATTTTTAGGAACCATCTCAATTTCAAGTTGCCAGTCTCACAAACCAGTAACATATCTTGAGTTCAGGCGCAGCAGATGGGGCACTCCATCTTTCCTTTGCAGATAAGCAGAAGTATGCAGTAATGGATGTAGGAGAAAACAGAGGGCAAAGGGCATAAGCTTTGTCGTGATTGCCTCAAAAAAATGGATCTAAAATTTTTGTTCTTAGGAAAAATAAACTCCCAGGTTATTGGAATGGGGTAAATCCTTTAACTATGGAACATGGCTGCCAGGTCTTAAGTTGAAGTCGGGCTGGGCTTCTTCCCTGGAAGTCTCCAGATTTCCCAGGTTGTTAGCGGGACCACCAGTGATGGCAGCTTTGGAAGCCCTCCTTGGGGAGGGCAATAGTGACACAATTGCTGTTGGCATCTATAATTGGGACTTGTGGTTTTAAACTGAAAAGAGTAGGTAAAAATCACTACTGAGATTTAAAAGCGTATCACAATGCTACAGAGGTTTTATAGGGAAACATATTAGCAGATTTTGAACTCAGACAAGAATTACAGAACTTTAACAGTCCTGGCTGGGGTCTTTACATCCTAAGGAGTTTTCACAGCTAGTATTAGGGATTCCTGAGTTATTTTCAATATTTCAAATGCCAGACAGAAACTATTTAAGTCTTCTGGTATTAAGACTGCACAAGCTGACTGAATTATCAGTTTTGTTTGCATTCTATTATTTTTTATCAACGTAGAGGTAACACCAGTTCATTTACATGGATCAAAAGCTCTCCTGCAACATTATGTGTGTGTGATTAACAGAATTTAAGACAAACGAATCAATATTTAAGAATGCAGTTTGTTTGGTAAACAGTCTTTTAATATATGCTTCCTGGGGTGGAGGTGATGGTGTGGATATAAACAATGAGAAGGTCCTTAGTGAAAAGATTGCAAGGAGATAAATTGCTGGCATCATATAAAGTAAGTCAGTTCAATTTGGGCAGCTTTGAAATAAAGACTTTTTTCATCATGTCTGTGGAGGAAATCACCATATATCCAGATTATTTTTTTTCAAAGAACTGCTTTATACCATTAATACATAGAAGGAGATGTAATGGTGTTAGGAGGTGATTTTTTTTTAAAGCGGGAGGGAGGAAGAGAGCTATTCTACCCATTTCACTGCTTTCTTGGTAAAATTTTGGTCCATATTAAGTGGCTTGATAATTATTTAGAGTTAACATACAGAGCTAGATGTATATTAATTTTTTTTAAAATTTTCTTTTTCAGGTTTGAGTTGCTGGAAATTTTGAGTTTTGACTCAGTAAGGAGGAGAATGAGTGTAATTGTAAAATCTGCTACAGGTAGAAATTTCTTTTCCCCTGATTCCTTAAATAGTACATTGTGATTATCATTTATTCTTACGGTTAAATTCTATAGAAGCTTTAAGGATTTATTCTTTTTCTTTTTAAGATAGTATAGATAAGCCCTTCCGTGATATCTTTTATTTTAAAAAGTTAAACATTTTAAAAATATTTACAAATAAGTACTGGGGCTAAACATCCCACATACTTTCTTGTACATTTTTCGTACATTTTATTATTGAAATTTTTATATTTAATCCCATTTATGAATATCCCCACAGCTTTTCTCTATGTATATCTAAATAATATAAAACATATTTTTAAATAACCCATTTTTTAAGGAACAGTAATATGGGTTGCAAATGTTTATAAAATAATACTTAGAATACTAAAATGAACTTTGTTGTTAATTGGTTGGTTGCTGTAACAGTGTGTCTTTGAGAACAAAAAACTCTGGTTTGTTTTTTTTAGAATATTAGATTTATAAATGGTGTGAAATACTCAAATCAAATTCCTTTAACAACGATTTTTTAATTGAATTTTATTTGTAAATTACCACGTAAGTTGGGCAAAGCTGCGGTGTAGTCCTTACACTGTGGTTCTTCTACATTTTTCTACTACGCGGGTCTCTCTGTTGCATCCATGTGTTCCACCGTCCAGTTACTATTCTTCTCCCCTCTGCCAGCTCTTCTTTTCCCTGGAACCACACTAGCCTAGATTTACCACCGAGGTCCTAGCCTCAGCTTTCTTCTCTTCTCTCGCCATACACTCTTCTTGATAAACTCTCCCACGTCCACTTTAGGAATCTCTCCTCTAGGTTGATGACCTTTGACCTAGCCCTAACCCCTCAGTCAGTTCCCACCTTTCAGTAACAACTACTGGTTCATCAATTCCTCGGCATCGCAGTCTCTTCTGTTTCTCCCCCAAGCACCCGAGGCTCAAAGGCTAGTCAGCTTTGGTTCTTTGCACTTCAGTTGGGAACTCTTAGATTTTATCTCCAAATGTCTTGCATTTATCTCCTCCTTTCACTTATCACTGCCAACACCTAACCTGCTTCCTAACAGATCTCCCATCTGCGGTCTCTTTAATTTTCAGTCATCCTGTTACCAAATTAGTCTTCCTAAAACCCAAGTGTGATCATAATCCTTGCTAGAAGCCTCAGTGTTTCCTTATGATTGACTCTATCAGCCAACATCTCCTCCTACAGCATTCAACACTCTTTTCATTGAGGCCTGTGGATTGAATTGTATACCCCAGTTTGGACATGTTCTTGGCCCTGGTCTCCGTTCTGGTGGATGTAGACCCATTGTAAATAAAATCTCTTCAAGATGTTACTTCATTTAAGGTGTGGTCCACCTGAATCAGGATGGGCTTTAATCTGGATTACTGGAGACCTTTATAGGTGGAGTGAAAGTCAGATGGAGTGAGAAGCCAGGAGAGGCCGCCATGTACATTGCCATGTGACAGAAAAGCCGAGGACCAAGGATCTCTGGCAGCCAGTCCCAGAACGCCACAGTCCTTGGGAAGAAGGCATTGCTTTCTTCAATTCTGGGCTTCTTCTAGCCTCAAAAGTATGAGCCAGTAAATTCCCATTGTTAAAGCAACTGTGTATTGTTTCCCTCCATGTGTCCTGATCTGTCCTCCTACCTGTCATGTATTTTTCTACATGGAAGACTCTCGTACTCACTTGCCCCTGTGAAGATTCTTTTCATTTTTCCAAGTACAGATTAACAGCCACCTCATTAGGAAACCTTTTCTAGTTGGCTCAGCGGGATGTGATACCTCCCTCTAATCAATTCCCTTGGTAATGTGCTGGTTATTTCTCTCGTGGCACTTAACCACCTTTTGCTCTGTGCTAGAGCTCTTCATTTGTCTTCTATCCCTGCTAGACTGTAAGCATCCTAAATATAGAACCTATATTTTCTTCAGCAGTATACTCACCATAGCACTGCCTCCAACTGAGTGTTTGGTAGATCTCTATTAAATTCCGTTTACTTAGTGCAATTTTAAAGTAACATTTTATCAAGAGGCATGGGGTCTTATTATTTCTTGTCTTTTTAAAACCAGACAATTCCAGGCTGTGTTTATCTCTGTGGAAAGATTCCTGGTAAGCAACCACATACAGCCTCTACCTCCCTGGCTTAACAGACTCCAAGCCTAAAATAGTGATTTGAGGGTATGTTGGAGTCCTTTATATTAGCCAGTTTCTTAACATTCATGTTGACAGAATTTCATTTCAATGTGAAGTAAACAAGGTAGAGGTCCTTAAACAATGGCATTCTGACTTTCTTCTGAAAAAAAAAAGGGACTAGCAATACCTTATTTTTTTCTTCTAAGTCCATTGAAGACATGTGAGGTTGCTGAAGGCATACCTTTCAGCAGCATCCTTTCAGTTATTTTTCAAGGATTTGTGTTCAATAAACAGCTTGATGAACTTTGTGGCTACTCTGGAAGCTATCTGTCTCAAATCTGATTCTCATATATGTAGTTCCAATTAAGTCCTATAGCATCACCTCTTAACCAAATTTTCAAATATTATGGACAAGAACAAGCCCCAACCAATGAGACTTGCACTTAAAATGTTACAGATAATAAAATAATTTATAATATAAATGCTGCCCATAACACATGGAAAAAGAGATTTTTACCAAAAGGCTCAGCAGGACATGAGAGGTGTGCACTCCATAATATGTGAAATATATCATTAAGTATATTTCCATATTATTTGAAAACAAGTGCAGATATGCTAACACTTGCTCAGGTGGTAGAATGTTACCCCATCATGCTGTCCTGAGAACTTAGGCCATTCAAAATTATTCAGAATAAAGACATTGAATTGTGGGAATTTATATTATCAAACTTCTTGTCATGGGATTTTTCCCCAATAAAAATGGGTAGACTCGGAGTTGAATCATGTTTAAAAATTCCGGTTCTTGATCCTGAGTAATTACCACTTTTCTCCAGAAGTAGTATACATTAAATCCCCACTATTGATTCCATATTTGTGGATTTGCCTACTCACCAAAGTTTATTTATAACCCCTAAATCAATACTCACATCATGTTCTCAGTCATTCGTGGACATGCACAGAACAGCAAAAAACTTGAGTTGCCCAACATGCCCGTTTCCAGCTGAGGTCAAACAAGATGACACTCTGCCTTCTTGTTTCACCTCTCATATTATAAGCAAGTATCCTTTTCACAGTATTTTGATGCCACTTTTTTTTACTTTTTGTGCTTTTCGTTGATGATTTCACTATTTTTAAGTAGCCCCCAAGCATAGCACTAAAGTGCTGTTTAGTATTCTTAAGTGCAAGTAGGTTGTGTTGTGCCTTATGGAAAAAAATACATGTGTTAGATAACCTTCATTCAAGCATAGTTACAGTGCTCTTGCTGTGAGTTCAATGGTAATGAATCAACAAGCAAGAAGACACAGCAAACAAGGTTATGTATTGAGCAGTTGTCAAAAATGTTGGGAACCTAATCCCATATTTCCCCTGGGAGCAATGGTTCAGTATTCACTAATTCAGTGTTTGCAGCAACTTTATAGACCGTAACTATTGCAGATGAGAATCAAAGTAACAGTAATCCATAAAGCTGCTCCCCACAATACTTCTACAGTCTTTTGCCACAACTGTGCATCCTTTTGAAATACCATGATCACATCGTTGATATCATGGGTTAAACTATGGAATCTTCATAAATAACTTGCATTTATCATCAAAAAAGGTGTCACACAAGCTTGGAAAGGAGTTGGATCACGTCATTTAGAATGTATGTCCAAGGCATTCATGCTGTTAGAATATCCCTTCCACAAGAAGAGGTCTGCAGATTTCCTGAGGGTTTTTCAAAGGAAGAGTGAGCCTTGGAGGAGGAGACTGCTTTTCCATCCGAAACTAACCACTGCATCAGTTAGTTTTAAGAAAAGTTTGCATATTTAATTAAACAAGTTGTTCTCTGAGTTGCTCCATAGCTACACTAATTGCACTTGTTTTACACGCTTGCAGCTGGGTGAGATTGGAAACCATAACCCCTGAAGCTAGTTAATAACTTAAGTTTCTTTCTGAGGGCTTAGCAGTCACAACTGTGATTTACCCGCCAAAATTGGATCTCAATCCTTGATCGTCAGAGGACTTCCTCATTTTAAGCTCTGACATAGACATTTCTCTTACCCCTGGAATTTCTGGAAATTTTGGGAAGACCCAAATGTCTATATTTCAGTGATACATATTTTTCTTGGGGCTAACAGAGATTTAACTTGAGGAAAGATATGATGAAGTCCCAAATCATTTTGCTGCATCAGGTTAAAGAGAGGGCCATGAAATGTAACTTTTCAGTGACTGCCACTGCTGGTAGTCACTCTACCCAAGATGAAATGTAAATAATACATAAATCACCGAATTTAGAAAGGAAAAAAAGGAACATAATAACGTTAGACTTTCTTGGAGCCGATCAGTTGATTTTTCTACCACAAGACAGCCGTTTCTGAGACATTTTTGTGTTGGACACGGCCTTCCACGTCCTTAGCTTGGATAAGACACAGCAAGAAACTCGGTCCATGATTTGCATGAATTACCATATTATATCCCTGACTCTTCTCTTAGAGCTTTACTGAGTCCTAGAGGGAAAGGCAAACCATCCACGGCAGTGAAGGGGTTCTATAATTGCCACAACCCAAGTATCTATGGACACTAATTTTCTGTGTGTTTAATTATTCACCCATGTATGTGCTGTTATAGTTTAGTAACCTCATTTGAATGAGAAATTTAAGCCAGTCACAAGCCATAAAACATGGTATTTATAGGAAAATTTGTTATTCAAGAATGCATCATTATATTATCTGGTACAATTTTTGGTCTTTAACTTTCTGATAACATGAGTATTGGCTAGAAATTATGTCTGATAGTATGGAACTAATTCTGAAATCAAATTGCTTGGTATTTTCATGGGGAGCGACTTAGACTCCTTGGTCAGAAATCTATATAGGTTTTTTAAGATTCATCTAGTGATAGAACTTCTTGCTTGTGGTAGATTCCTACTCATTGTGGCTTGTTTGTACTTCCAGTTCACTCTTAAACCTTTGCTGCAACCATCTGCTCAGCTCCATGTTCTTGCAATATAGACATTATTGTATGCCATCCTTTCTGATCATTGGTTGACACTAACCTTAATATTTAAGATTTCTGTGAGTATGAATCTTACCTATTTTAAACATTGTCACTATGTGTGTATCCCAGGATACTTCCAAGAATCTCAGAAATATGCCACAGTGGGTCCCTGATACTATACTTGAGTTCGTGGACCCTTGTCTAGGTTTCAGAGTGTGGGGTCAACTGGTATGGCCTCTCCTAGTCATCAGCTCCAGAAGTGTGCCGCTCCCCACCCCACCCCACCCCCTTCCAGCCCAGCCGCAGCCATGAGAGTTGACTCTGACAGAACAATTACCTGCATCTCTTCTGGCACCCTCTGGATTTGGTTTCCCTGATGTGTTTCCTGAGGAGGCTCAGCATCTAGGGTTGCTAGGGATCTATACTGGACCAGAAAGTTTGGCATTTGAGCTTTCTGTTTGGAAAACTAATTAAGAGTATTATACATGTCATAGAAGCAATGCTTCCCCAGCCACTGCAATTGCTATGATAGAATATAGAGTACTGTAGTATTTCTATGAGCCAACAATATAAATCAAAGCCAACCTTGCAAAAGTGGTCTTTTGCATTGCAGTGTAAAACATTTTTTGCTAAAGGAGAAAGGAGCACTTGTGTGCCATACAGGGAGAATTTTGGATCAGTGTCGGTGTCTGCAACCTTTTTGCTTCCGTGTTTGTCATTTACTAGAATGCCCCCTACCCACCCCCACTTACCTCAAAGAAAAATACGTCTTTATCTTGAAAGATGAGGAGCGTACATTTACAGCACACTTTTGAAGTCACTGGATCATTACTAGAGGTGTGGGAGAGAATTAAACAAAGGATTGTTCTGGTAACTTCCTTTAATATAAAGGATAGCCTAGATTTCTTGTTCTGCATAAAGATATGTTACTTTCAGAAAGGAATTTTATGTTCACCTTCCATTGTTTCAGCAGATTATCCTACCTTTTGGTTCAACTATGCCCTTTGTCTTGTTTTATAATCCCCTTCCTATCACAGGGACATTTTATTGCTCATTCAACTCTTTACCACAGAGATGGCAGAAGAAACTGGAGGAGGAATTCTCACGAGCCAGGCTTTTTGTTGTTGTTATTGCCGTTGTTGTAGTTTTCCTGGTTCCTGACTTTCCTATGAGATACCTAAGGTTACAGGAATAATAGGAAGCTTTGGGATAATCTGTAGACTTCATTTTTTCCTGACTTTGTATGTTAGCTGGTCTACTTAAATCTCTTTTACCATGGTCTCAGCTCTGGTATTTCTATTTTTGTTTTTTAATAATAGCATAATTTGAAAAATATTTGAGTCTTCCCCCATGTTGTGATTAAATTAAATATATTATTTCCTCATTTTATAGGTGAAATTTACCTGTTTTGCAAAGGAGCAGATTCTTCAATATTTCCCAGAGTAATAGAAGGCAAAGTTGATCAAATACAATCCAGAGTGGAGCGCAATGCAGTGGTAAGATGATGGAGTGAGGGACATCGGGCTTTCCAGTGGCTTACTTGTTCTCCTACCTTGTGAGAGAATTTTCATATTTAAAAAATCGCTGGCTGAGAATATTAAATTCCCTAAAAGATCAGTGTAAAAATTAGGATGGATCATGTACAAACAATTGAAAATTCACCTATTGCTTTCTACACCAATGGTGCTCTTGACAACTGGGTGATGCCCTTTGGGAAATTTACTCAGCAGTCTGTGGTCATGTTTTTCTTTTTAGTTGGGTGACTAGGTTATTTGGTTGTTATTTTGGAGGGGGTGGAGTCAGAATTATAAATACATTTGTGATTATTGTATTAGAGCAAATAGATCTTTATCCTGAAGGGTATCTAGCGATTATTTTAAAAAATAAATTAGCACTTAAGCTTTCCATTATAATTTCGCCCTTGTTTTTCATTCCACATCTTGTTATTTTTGAGCCTGTAACTGAGTCTCTTCCATAACTGTAATAGTATTGTTCAGTCTGTCACAAGCCCGAGCTCCCTGCCTCCATAGCTCCAGCTTTCCCTCTTTGTGGACTGCCCTGGCCATGCATCTGTAGCACAGGGACCACTCACCTTCCCTTCCAGATGAGGTGTGTGGCTCTCAGTGGAAGCGTTCCCTCTTCTGCTTTTATCCCCACTGGTGCTGATTTCTACATATTTACATCCTTTCTTCTACCCTTTCCTTGTGATTGTAATCAAAGATGTCTTCTTCAGAGGTCCTCCCGCACTCCCAGCCTAGAGTAGCCCTTCATCTCACACCTGTCATCATCGTATTTGCATGAAAAGGCAAAGGTAACTGACAGAGGCTCTGCCCAGAGGTCCAGAGTGAGGCTGATGATGGTGACTATACTACAAACTTAAGAGTTTAAAGAATTACTATAAACTAAGGAAGGTTTAGCCAAGGTATGCTTAGAATAAAGGTCATAAAGAGTCAGCAATTCTTCTACTTACTGCTTTAATATTTATAAATTAATCATTTGTCCTCATACCAGTCTCAATATCCGATTACTTTATTCTAGATATTATAGAATTAAAATTCTCTGACTGAGAGGAGCCTGTTTTATGCTAAAACCGTGCTGCTTGCTAATGGAGTTTTAAACTTTGTTAAAGTTGCTTGCCATCAATGTACATGTCGTTTTGCTTTAAGTATTCAATCAACTAGTAACCACCTACTGGCCAAATAGAGTCGCTGCTGTTGAGCCAACAGGAATCAATAAAGAAGCTGCAGATTTAGAACTTTATGTATGGGATTATGAAACATAATCACAATAAGTCACTAATTTTTGCCCTTCACAGACATGCAAAACCTGTTAGCCTGGACGATTGACTTCTTGTAAGTACCACAGGTACATATGTCCAGGAACCATCAGTGCATTTATATACGAGTTTTAGTGGTAAAACAACACCTACAAGGCTGCCTGGGATTATATTCCCTAGGGGATAGCTCCACCTTGGATTCACTTTCAAAACTGGGTTCCAAAATAACAGGCATTATGTGCCACTAAGGAGCAGATCACTGTGTGACTCGGCACATTTATATGCAGATGGGTCAACTATGATAGACTTTTGACAGAGAGCGTCTCATCACCTAAACCCAGAAGTTTCTGCCGTGATAAGGAAAAGGAGCAGTGACCAGGACTTGATGCGCTGATTCTGGTCATGTTGCCTTTTGTCACTCCCATTCTTTGAGAGCAGTCAAAATAAAGGAAGTTAATAGAACCAATACTGTAATTCAATGTATTTTATCTAATCACCTTCTGACTATGTCTGAAAAAAATCCAGACTTTCAAACTGAGTATCTCTTCATACAGTGTTATTGCATTATTTTAGTCTTCTAAATATAGAAGCTTCTGCAGAAGCAGGTACAGGCAGCAGGGACTTTTCTAATCCATGACAAGTCTCTTAACTATATGGCTCTCTTTGCCTTATAGTATAACTAGTGTGAAACCGTCCTCTCAGCTCTTTTTTTAATAATCTTACTTTCTAACATTAAAGGTTGCTTCAGGTGTTCTGTCTACCAATGTCTTGTAAATGAAAGGTTCTTATTTCTGTCAGATTATTCCTTATGCCTTCTCTCAATTCCTAGAAAGCTGATAACAGTGCTCTTTGAGGAGGCTGAAAATCATCTTTTCAGAAACTGTTTTTCCAAATAATGAAGAACAGATAGACTGATGGTCTAGAAATAAAACAGCTTTCTGCTCTCTCTTATTAAAGCCCAAAAACTAGCATAAACATTCCTTAATAGAACATTATTTATCTTCCCTCAAATAATGTTATTAAATGGCATTTGGCAGCATATGGTGGGCTTCATTAAACTTCCTAGAACAAGAGTCTCCACAGGCTGCTGTTTGCTTACGAGTGCCCTGAGGATTCTGCAGCCCTTGTTCTGTCAGAAACAGCCTGCAGGAGCTCGTCCTTCATGGCTTCATTGGGGGCAACAGGTTTTGGTTAGTAAACAGATTCACAGGCTGTGTTGGTGCTGGAGGCTTTCTCTCCCTGACTTACCTGGAAGAAAAATCATTTCCCTTGAGAAATGAGAGGCATGCCTTTTGTTATTTACAATGACATTAAAGTCCATTTATTTTTTGTTTTAAAAAGCATTATTGAGGTGTAACCAACATACAGTAATCTGTACATATTCAAATTTAAAAGTAAGTTTTAACAAATATATAAAACATGAAATATCTGTCACCCCAAAAAGTTTTTTTGTACCCCTTTTTAATCCCTCCCTCCCCACTCCCTGACCCCCCACACACCAAGGAACTACTGGTCATCTCTCTCACTGTCAATTAGTTTGCACCTTCTAGAATTTTAAGTCCATGGAATCCACACTACATAATACTTTGAGATTAATAATGCATGTTGTCACATGTACAAATTGTTCATTACAAATTGTTCTGAGCAGAGTCCATGGTATGAATTTTCCGCATTTTATTTATACATTCACCTGTTGATGGACATTTGAGTTCTTTCCAGTTTTGAGCAATAGCAAAAAAAAAAATATATATATATAGCAAAAGCTGTGGTGAATGTTTGCGTCCATGTCTTAGGATGGACATATATTTCCTTTTCTCATGAGAAATCTGTCATCGTTATCTTTGTTTTTCTCTTGTTGTGACCACTTTCAAGATTTTATCTTTATCAGTGGTGTTAAGCAACTTGATTATGAAGTGATGTGGTATATGTTTTTTAGGCTCAGGGTTAGTTGAGTTTCTATGATCTGTGGGTTTATAGTTTTTATCAAGTTTGGAAATATTTTTTAAAATTAAAAAAAATTTTTTTCCTGCCTCCTCCTATTCAGGTATTCCAATTGCCTATATATTAGGCTGCTTGAAATTGTCCCACAACTTGTTGAAGCTCTTTTCTTTCTTTTTTTTCTTAAAAATTTTCTTCAGTCTACATTCTGTACGATTTTCGTTGTAGGTTTTTTGTAATGTGCTTGTCCAAGTTGAGAAAGTAAAAAGAGTTGCATTTTTCAGATGCTTTTCCTGGATCAGTTGATATGACCCAGCCTTCTATAGCCTGCTAGCATGGTGATTACGTTGACCGATTTTAGAACGAACCAGCGTTGCATACCACTTTGTCATGATATATAATTCTTTTTTATATATTGCTGAATTCTAGTTGGTAATATGTTGTTAAGGATTTTTGCGTCAATATTCAGGAGAGGTTTTGGTCAGTAGTTTCCTTTTTTGTCTTTTGTTTTTGAGTCACAGTAGAACTGGCTTCATAAATATAATAGAAAAGTATTCCCTTCTCTCCTATTTTCTGTAATATTGTAAAATTGGTGTTGATTCTGTTTAAATGTTTAGTGGACTTCTCCAGTGAAACCATCTAATCTGGAGGTTTCTTTTGGGGCGTTTTTAAATTATGAATTCAATATCCGTAATAATTAGGGGGCTGTTTTAGTTTCCTAGGCTGCTCAAGCAAATATCATGAAATGGGTCAGGTTAAACCATGGGAATTTATTTGCTCACAGTTTTGAAGGTAAAAGAAAGTCCAAATCAAGGTGTCATCAAGCAGTGCTTTCTTCCTGAAGACTAATTTTCTGGGGCTGGATACCAGTGATTCTTGGTTCCTCTTTCACATGACAAGCACATTGTGGCTCCTGGTCTCTCCCTTCTCTTCTAGGTTCCATTGAATTTCACCTGCTCAATTCCTGTGACTTTGTCTGTCTGTCTGAATTTCATTCTGCTTATAAAGTACACCAGTAATTTTAAAAGACCCATCCTGATTGGATGGGGCCACACCTTAACTTAAGTAACCTCATCAAAAGGTCCTACTTACAATGAGCTCACACCCACAGGAATGGATTAAATTTAAGAACATGTTTTTCTGGCATACATACAGCTTCAAATCACCACAAGGACTATTCAAATTATCTATTTAATATTGGGTGTATTGTGATAGTTTGTGTTTTTCAAAGACTTGGTCCATAACATCTAAGTTGTCAAAGTTATGTGTAGTAGTAGTATTCCCTTATTCCCTTATTACCCTTCAGATGGCTGTAGAGTCTATAGCAAAATCACCTGTTTTATTCCTGATATTGATCATTTATGTCTTCTCATTTTCAGTATTGCAAAAAGCTTGTCGATATTATTGATTTTTTTTCCAAAGAACCAAGTTTTTTTGTTTCATTGATTTTTCTCTACTGCTTTTCTGTTTTCAATTTCATTGATTCATACTCTTTATTTTCTTTATTATCTCCTTTCTGCTTGCTTTGGGGTTGTTTGTTTGTTTGGCCTTTTTTAGTTTCTTTAGGTGGAGGGTTATATTATTGATTTGAGACTTTTCATCTTTAATATAAGCATGAAGTGCTATAAAATTCCCTCTTAGCACTGCTTTAACTGTGTCTCAAAATTTTTGATATGTTGTATTTTCATTTTCAATGTATTCATTTGTATTCGTGTTCAATTTGTATGTTATTTGCTTGAGACTTCCTTGATTATAGATTGTTTTGAAGTTTGTTGTTTAGTTTCCAAGTGTATGGAAATTTTCCTGTTACCTTTTCTGTGCTTGATATCTAGCTTTGTTCCATTGTGGTCACAGAATACACTCTGCATGATTTTCTTTAAAAAATTTTAAGGTTGATTTAATGGCCTAGGATATTGACTATCTTAATAAATATTCCATGTGCACTTTAACAGGACGTATATTCTGCTGTTGTTGGGTGGAATGTTTTATAAATGTCAATTGGATACTGTTGATTGGTGTTCTTGGGTTTTTCTATATCTTTTTATGATTTTATGTCTAGTTGTTCTATGAATTGTTGAGAAAGGAATGTTGAAGACTCCAACAATAATTGTGGATTTGTCTATTTCTCCTTTCAGCTTTATCAGTTTTTCCTTCATGAGTTTTGCTGTTCTGTTATTGGTGGTTACCGTCTAAAAGCTTTTTGTCAGAGCTTTCTTTTGTTTGTGCCCATTGATGTTCCCAGTTGCCAACTCCTGCAGCACCTAGTCTGGGCTGTAGGAGAACAGAGGAAATCCAGGGAACGTACCACTGTGCTGTTCCTCACGCCCCAAGGTTTCTAGCTAGTCTTCCTTCTCTCCACCTTCCAGAGCCTAATTATGTTTGGTTTACATGTAATTCCCGGGGTTGTAGGGGGAGAAATAAAGGGAAAACTCTTTCTGTTCCATCTTTCTGCAAAGGGGAATTCCCCAACTACTTTTAAAAACAAATATTTATTTCCAAACGTTACTGCTTATCTTTTACACCAACTCTTAATTTCTGGGACAACTCTGAGTTATTCTCTTTATGAAACCACATTCTTGCCATGAAGTTTTTCTTTCTTGAAAATGAAGCCATGTGTCTGTGTCTTTTATAACCTCTTAGGGAAAGTCACAGTATCCATTCTGTAATACTTAACCTATGCCTCTGATCTAGACCCTGCTCATCCACGTACACCTCTGCTCTAATTTCAACCACTTACTCATTCAGCAAAAGTTGTTGGGTTTTTACTATGTGCCAAGAATTCAGTGATGAATCCCAGCCAGCTACCAGAGAACTCATAGCCTAATGAAGGAGACAGGCGAGAAACAGAAAATCACAGTGCGGTGTACTAAATTAGAAGAGCAAACAGGAGGTGGTGAGGGAGCAGCATCTTTTTAGACTTTAATCTTGAAGTATTAGGGAGAATGGTGCCTTCTTGGAGATAAATCGGGTAGCTCTTTATTTGCTCCTCTTTAACCAGGAGCGAATGCCTGTAGGATGGGTAGGAAAAGCTTCAGGGTATTGTTTCAAACACATGCAGAATGGTTTCTTTTATTCCCACTCCTTCCCAGAGTCTCCCTTTATCTCTTCTGGCTTTCTAGAGCTCCAGGGACAATAAGAGCCATTAAACTAATGGTGATTGTGTCCTTGAAATAAATTTGGAGGTCTGAGAAATGTGAATGTTCCCTGACAGTTACAGGGCGTTTGAATTCATAAAATGAAAATGTTAAAAACCAGTATTCTCCCAGAATTTGGAATGATTACTTAGGAGGCTTTTGGTTCTTTTCCGATTATCAGTACAGTTGAGGGTGAAGGAACAAGGGAAAACAGAAAAGGAAATAGCATCTGTCTTAGTTTGCCACAGGTCTGCCGATGCAAAATACTAGAAATGTGTTGGCTTTTATAACGGGAATTTTATTGAGGGTCAGACTTACAGTTCTGAGGCTGTGAGATGTCCAATCAAGGCCTCAGCAGAGATGCTTTCTCACCAAAGTCAGCTACTGGTGATCTTGGCTTCCTGCCACATGGCTAAGCAAGGTGGCAGCTGATCTCTGCCGAGGTCCCTGCCTTCGCCTCCGGGCTCGCCACCTCCAGAGCCCAGCTGTGGGTGATCAGGCATGTGGCTTGTCTCTTCAGCCTTGAACTGCTCCATGGGCCCAGCCTCTTAAGGGCTTCCTGCTTCAGCTCTGGCTGCTAGCAGTCCTCAAGGCCCCTCTCACACATGGCAGAGTAAAGATGGCAGTGGGTCTTTTTTCCTGTCTCTCTGTGTGTTCTGCATTTATGTAAGACCCAGCAAGAGGTTGGAGACCTAACCTGCATCACGCCTCACTGGCATGGGCCAATCAAATGCCCTAAAGCAATCTAATTGAAAGTGTTCTAATCAAAGTGAATCAAATGCAGTCAAAGGGTTCCACACCCACAGGAATGGATTAGTTTAAAAACATAATCTCTGGGGATTCAAAAAAGAACTTCAAACTGTCACAGCCTCCTAAATCATCAGCTTTAACATTTGTGTTTGCATTAATATTTAATAGATACTAAATTTAGTAGTAAAAAGTTAAGGTGGGGGTGGTTTGTTTCATCTTGATTGGAATGAAACTTTTATTGACAGATATAAAGACATTTTTATCTCTTAAATGCTCTATATTTTGGCCCGTTCAATATCTGTGAGTCGTATGTACTTACGCCTATTTGGCTGTGGGAATGTATTTTCTATGTGTGACATGCAGAACTATGCACTGCAGTAAAGAATTTTGTTATTCTTAGTCTTCTATCTTGTGGCCCCAGTAATTTTGCTAAATAACCTAGCAGTTTTCCTTCAGTGAGTACTAAATGAGGTCAAAATATATTACAATCTGCCCACATAAAAGATGTTATTTTAGAAATATCGCTTGATATTTATCATAAAAATGCAAATTTTTATCCTTAAAAAGTTTAAATTGAGATCTTTATTTGTCAAAATAAAAGAATGAAGTGTGTGTTTTAGTATAATGGCCCTGATTTTTATTCTTTATTCCTATGCTTACTAGTTTGAGAATCTTATAGTCCATAATGATTATCCATACTTAATGTGGCTATAAAGAATTCAGTTGTAAATGACTAACTCATTTGAGGGTTGATTGGTTATAATTCTTTGGTTAGTCATTCTAATCAGAAATGGGTTATTAAGAAAGCTATTGAAAAATAATATTTCTTCAGGTGACACTTTCAATTCATGTTAAATATGTTTTATTCTGTAGGAGGGGCTGAGAACTTTGTGTGTTGCCTATAAACAACTCATCCAAGAAGAATATGAAGGTGTTTGTAAACTGCTACAGGCTGCTAAATTGGCACTTCAAGATCGAGAGAAAAAATTAGCAGAAGCGTATGAGCAAATAGAGAAAGATCTTATTCTGCTTGGTGCTACAGCTGTTGAGGATCGGTAAAGTAACAGCTTGTACCTTGTCTTCAGGAAAAAATGATGAAATATGCAACATGGGCTACACACTGAGCTTCAGGAGGAAATGTTATCACCTACCTCAAATGTTTGATACGTTTACTCATTAGGGAAAGACAAGTTTGTTTTATTGCATGCTCTGGACTAATTAGCACAGGGGAGATCATAAACTGGATGATAAGGTTGTTTTGTTTTGTTTTTTTCTGATAAAGTATACATCTATTAGAAAATTTTCAGCCACATCATTTCCAGTTGCTTTTCTAATCAAAGTACATTTCAAAGTAATTACAAAAAAACACTCAAAATATGAGCCACAAGTATTTTGAGAACTCAGGAAAATGGCAGAGAAAGACAGAAATATGCACTGAGTTTTGGTGCGGGCTCCTCTAGGCAGAGAGAGCCTGGATGACATGGTTTTCAGCAGAGAAAATGTTAATGCCGCCACAGTAACCTTAAAGCAAGGTAGAAACTTAGCTGTCTGTATTCTGAAAAAAGATTTTTTTTTTTTTTTTTTTACTTTTGATGGATAAGACACCTGAAAATCCACAGCTTCTCAGAAGAAGCTAGAAATAGTCAGCATTTTCACATGATGTAATGAATAGTCAAGAGATAGGGTCTATATTTTTAAAGAATTTTTTTTTTAGAATAGAATCAATAGGTCCATTCTGTTTCTAAATTTTTTACAGTTCTTTCCAAATATAGTTGTTGCCTTTTAGATCTGAACCCATTCAATGTATTTGTCCTTATTTATTTAAGAAATTTAAACCACTGTACTGGAATATTATAAAATCTAATAACAACAGCCAGTAAAGTTACTGATTACAGATTTTCAAATATCTCCAAAGAAAGAGCTTCTGTGACAATTCTACAACAAGGGTTTAAAGTTATTTAAGGTTTTGGCCACTAAGAAATGAATGATCAGTCAGCTGTTACATGGTGGTGTGTTTTTGGTTTGTTTAATTATGCAATTCAGAATTTCCCATTTTAACCACTTAAATAATTGTGATATTATTTACTTTCACAATATTGTGCTATGTGATCACCATCCATTGCCAAAACTTTTTCATCCCCCACCCAGAAACGTTGGACCTATTAAGCATTAACCCCTCATTCTTCACTCCACTGCTCCTGCAGCCCCCAGTAACCTGTAATCTACCTTCTTTCTCTGTGAGTTTGCTTATTCTAGGTATTTCCTGTACAACTGTGTTGTTTTGAGAGGAGAATGAAAGGAACGGATTATAATTTATTCTGAAGGAATGGAGAAGAAAAAAAAAAACAATTTAAATAATAAAAGAGAAACCTTAGGAAATTTACTGAGAGTTTATTTCCTGGAAGTGGTCATAACCATAAAGTTTGAAGTCTTTAAGATTCATTGTTGTCAAAACTCAAATCCTTATCTCTAAACTTATGTTTTCCAGGGTCTTTAATCAGCATGCATATACTGAGTTCTTGATTTGAGTAGAGTAATAAGCAATGTAGGAAGTTTTGGGTGTTTTGTTTTGTTTTAAGTCACTCCCCTGTATTCAGTGTGGATTAAGAAAACAAAATATAACCATAAGCGGACTTTTAAAAAGGGAAGCCATAGAAATATACTAGATTTACTTCCTGGGTGGGTGCTGTGTGCTTATGGTTAGTAACACACTGCTTATGGTTAGTAACACACTGAATCCTTGCAGTGACCCGCTTGACAGCAAGAGGAGGAATGGTCAGGAGAGAGAGTGTTAAGGGCAGGATGGTGTTTGCCTGCGGAAAAGCTGGTACTGACCCTTAAAGGAAAGGATGGCAGTGGATTGGTGGAGAAGTGGTGTAGGATGTTACAGACGGAGGGAGTGGCACATGCAAAGCAGCCGCGCTCAGTCATGACGGTTTGTGTAAGCAGGCTGACTTGGTAGGGAGCCGGGACCCAGCAGGAACTGCGAGTAGATCTCTAGGGGAGACGGGGCGGGGATGAGTGGCTTTGAAGTGATGATATTTGATTCCAAATTACTTCTTTAAAATCTCTAGCCAGCATATTTACGAACCTCTGGGCCTCATTTTTCTTTCTTTTTTTTTTTTTTCTTAAATTTAAAAATTAGGTTTTTTTTCTTCTATCTCTAAAACACTGTGATTGTATGATCTTGAGATTGTTACTAAGGAGTTTCTGCCAGAATCTAACCCAAATCATTCTAATTGAATTAAAATTCATTCCTTCCATTCAGAACTTGAGAGAAACATAACACATTACTTCATATACCTATTAAAAGTTAAGATTCTAAAATCTAGGGAAAAAATGACAGGTTACCAAAATGAGGCAATTATCCTTTTTATACCAAATCTTCTGAGGATAATGACACAACTTGACCAATGTCAAGACAGCTGTTCGTTCTTGGTCAAGTTTTTTAACGACTCTAAGCTTTGGTTTCTCCATACGTAAAATGGGTATAATAATGAAGTACTTGCTTCATAAGGTTGTTGTGAAGATAAAATATTGCATGTAAAATGCTTGGTATGGTGCCTGACACGTGCTAAGCACTTAGTACATGTTAGCGAGTACTATCTTTAGTGTCAGTATCAGTATTTTTTATATTATTTAGAAGTGCCTGAACTCCAGTTTGATAAGTGGCAAAATTAGAATACTTTATACAAAAGGAAAGATAATGAATATTTCTGACCACTTCTTTTCTATATCCCATCTTCTAGCTGGTTAAGAACTTTTTCATTGTAGCATATGATGTTCCTTCCTGTAATTGCCTAAAATTCTCTCCACCTAGTATGAGTCCCAATTAGAAAGAAAACCATGATGCCTAGCAAATGTATATTATACAGAATGGACCACTTTATTTCCTAAATATTTTATCCATATTTATCTATCTGATATCGGGGAGTGTTTTTTTGGAAGAAGTTCATACATAACTTTAAAAGAAAAGCTTCAGGCACTCTATAATAAGATCACGAGCCAGCAGGATAGTGCTTTTTAATCTTGGGAGTGCTTAAATACTTATGGATTCACAAGTTTCTGAAATTCCTTATTTTGATTTGCCTTTGTCAGTATTGTTTTTTAAACTTTCCTTAGACTCCAGGAGAAAGCTGCTGATACCATTGAAGCTCTACAGAAAGCTGGAATCAAAGTTTGGGTCCTCACGGGAGACAAAATGGAGACTGCAGCTGCCACCTGTTACGCCTGCAAACTTTTTAGGAGAAACACACAACTCCTGGAGCTAACCACAAAGAAAATTGAAGAGCAGAGTTTACATGATGTTCTCTTTGAGCTGAGCAAGACTGTTCTACGCCACAGTGGCAGTTTAACGAGAGACCTCTCAGGGTAGGCAGTGCCTCCATCACCCACCACAAGAATATTTTTGGAATGACCAAGATGCAAATCACCACTTTACAGAAGAGAAGATGTGATGTTTAGCTCTGTTTTTCAAAGAGCATATCAGGAATGATTTCCATTCCATGTTTCTATTTCACTGAAGCTTACTTTGGTCACCTCGTTTAGTTAGAGAATTGTTCTGAGTCCAGAATAATAGATTCACGTTTTGAACATTTTAAATTCAGATCTAGCTGGATTTACATACATAACAAACTCCTCATGTAAATCTTCATATGTAATTTACTTTTCCCATATCTACATTGCATCTCCCTTTATTGTTTGGATCCCATTCAGTCCTCTATTCTAAGACAGAAGTTGAAGAACTTGAACTTCAACTTCAAGTTGCAAGGTCATAGAACCTCATTATCCTCAGTCGGCATTTGGTTCTCTCCTTGGGGATTAATAACAGCATCATCTTGGTTAGACAGAGCCCTGGGGCCAGGCCAGGAGCTATTTCTGTTCAGCAAGTATACCACATCTCTCTCCCTCTCTCTCAATATATAGATGCTTTGAGTAGGATAGTTTTCATCTGCTTCTAAGACAATTAGGGAGCTCACTGTAGACTCCTTAGAGTGTCTGCCAGAAGGAGTTGGGGAAATATTAATAATGCATGGTTGCTTGTCTATTAAGATGAACAGTATAAGCCCAAGAGTTGTTTTTATCAAAGAATATTCAGCAGTTTATTCTGATTGGCGTTGTTCATGCTGCTCTCGCTAGTGTTAGATGCGTTATCTAAGATTAGGTTTCACTTGAACTGGTTTAGATTTTCATTAATGCAGGTAAAGCAAAAGCAGTGCTCTGGTCTTATGTAAATTTTAAATTATTCATAAGTAGTACAAAGATATTTTTCTTTACTTGGTCTGCAGAATACCTAATTTTGAAACCTAACAAAGAAATATGGCATGTTCTTACCAATTTAGGTAATCTGAGAAGAATACCAAGGAGATATTAGCTGTTGAAGAAAACAGTTGAGGTTAGCAAATGTGGCTAGGAAGTTTGAGAATAAGGACTGACCTCTTGAGAATGCAAGATAAATACTCTCCTTATATTGTTTCAGAGGTATTGGAACTTGCATATGAATCCACAAATACAAATGTGTTTTTGCTTTTACGTACATGAAATAATATTTAATTAAAACACAATTTTTAAATGTAGCTAAATCCAGTACTCTAAAGAACTGCATTCCGAAAACAAGAAATATTGTTTCCTTAATCCCTTGATCCGGATTTGTAGCATCTGTAGATATCAAAAATACCAAAACTATATAGATTTAGCTATTTAATAATCTCTCTGATTTGTATAATCTAACAGACTTTCAACAGATATGCAAGACTATGGTTTAATTATTGATGGAGCTGCATTGTCTTTAATAATGAAACCCAGAGAAGATGGAAGTTCTGGCAACTATAGAGAACTCTTCCTTGATATCTGCCGAAACTGCAGTGCAGTGCTCTGCTGTCGAATGGCACCTTTGCAGAAGGCACAGGTTGATTCTTTATTTATATTTTAATTAGTGAGTGAATGAGGTGTATTTAAATTTTGAAAATTATTCATTAGTTCTTACAGCCACTGAATTTTTTAAAGCAATTTTATTGAGACACATTCCCATTTTATACAATCCATGTAAAGTGTACATTCAGTGCAGTGGCTTATGGTATAATCAGAGTTGTGCATTCATCACCGCCATCAGTATTAGAGCAAAGTTAGCCACCTTGGCTAATTCTCATTGAAGACTGCATGGTACTTGAGAATTCAAATACAGTAAAAATATTTTTATTTCTTAACCTCCTTCTTATGTATTTGATAATATATGTAAACTTATATAATTACTTTCAGAATGACAATTAAGGATTTTGTTTGCTCTTTTATTTATTCCATTGTACTTTTTTTTTATGTTTCTAACTGGCTTTCAAAGTTTTATGCAAATTAATTTGTGCTTCTTTCTCTGGTCTTGAAACTAGAATGCAATCATACATCTTTTTCCATTTTAGTTTTCTGTGTTCAGCATATATCTTACACTTATACACATAAATGTAAAAACAAAGACTATAAAGAAATGAACTAAAGATTTGGCAACTATTCACTGAATTAAATTGCCAGATTTTGATTTTGCTTTCATAACCATATGAAAATTAAAATAGCATTAAGACCAGCTTGTTTTGAAAAATAGGTGCTTAACATCTTCTAATGGAATGCAATGTTCAATTTTCCCTATATGTTTAAATATATGAGTATAGGCAATGACTTAAAACTGCTTCATATGTTTCATGTCCCTATCTTCAGAGTTTTCCTCCCCGCCTCTTTTCAAAAGTTTATCTCATTGTAATCGTACCTTAGTTACTTTTGAATTATTTTTTTTTTTGCTGTCAATATGGAAAATATTTTATACTATGTAGATAAAATACATTGAATGTAGTAAATTAGCTCTAAGCAAATGCTTTTTCTTTTCCTTTTCCTTTTATTTCTGCCTAGTTAATGAATAACCTGAGTAAAAACACAGAGAAGATAAATTCTGCATTTATTTCTCTTCCAGATTGTTAAATTGATTAAACTTTCAAAAGAGCACCCTATTACTTTAGCAATTGGTGATGGCGCAAATGATGTCAGCATGATCCTGGAAGCACATGTGGGCATAGGTAAGCCATTGTCTTTTCATTTTGGTTACCTACACATCTAACCAAGATTTGTCACTTTAGCCAGAAAGAAGGACATACGGCCAAAGGAAATGTCAGAATTTATTTGGTACATTTAAGACACCATCTGTAATTGAGTGCATTCTTGACTGGGAAATCTCATAATGGCTTATCTAACCTTATTTTACTTCTTCCTATTTTTATTTGCATAATGATGGGAAAGGGTTTATTCAGCACATTTATCCCATTTTATAGGTGTCATTGGAAAGGAAGGTCGTCAGGCTGCAAGGAACAGTGACTATGCAATACCGAAATTTAAGCATTTAAAGAAGATGCTACTTGTTCACGGACATTTTTATTATATTAGGATATCTGAGCTTGTGCAATACTTCTTTTATAAGGTAGGAAGGATTTCCTTGCTCCTATCACTGTTTCAATGACATGTAATGTACATGAGTGAATGACACATTTGTCAAAATGATTTGATGCTACCAAGGCTAATTTTTAACTAAATATAGAAGTACCTGCCAGAAACGAAGGTGTAATCATATTATTACAAGGGGAAACCCCTAGCACATTTCTCACATTAACACAATTCAATATGGCACCAATATGAAGATATCAGTAAATAAAATATTTGAGAAAGAGGCATCCTTTTATAATTCCTTTCAGTAATTCTATTTTCATTCTGGTCCTGCACTCACTTGTGCAACTTAAATTTTTTCCTCTTTATACTGGCGCCTACAGTGCCTTCTCATTTCCCTTTAAGCAGACAGATTTCCCTTTTACACTGTCTGTTCCAAGAGTGGCCAGAACATATTCATGTATACATTTTAGGTGCATTGTTGAAATAAGAGAAGACTTTTTTAAAGCATATTACCTGCTATCCTGTACACCATAAAACACATCTGGATCAGCTTCCCCAAATAAAGTGGTCTTACATTGACATCTTAGGACTTCTACTGTAAGTAATGGATACTTCCTACAATATGTCTTTGAACTAACAACATTGTGGCTTGTCTTTCAGAACGTCTGCTTCATTTTCCCTCAGTTTTTATACCAGTTCTTCTGTGGATTTTCACAACAGGTCAGTTTTAATAATTGAAGTTAATAGCCTGCCTGAGCCCTTATTTTCCTCGTACCATATTGCTTGCTGCATTAGGGAAAGAGTAGACTGCCAGAAACATGTAGGCAAACCCTCCGTGGGAAAATGTCAAAGAAGATGTCAAAAGGAACAGGACATGGAGCCAGGGACCATGTGGTTGAGTTATTGCCCAGCTCACCCCAGAGTCTGCTGGCTCCAGATTTTCAAAGGCTGATACAGTTCTTAGATGCAGTCCAATCAGTGATATGACTGAGGGAGCCTTTCCTGCTTGCTTGTCATTGGAATTTGGTATATTAAAATGTGCTAAGTAATCAAAGGAGAGTGAGAAGACTCACAAAATCAGGATTTTGATACTTGAAGGAAAGAAATGATGACTAGGAGGCTGTATTAGTCAGCCAAAGGGGTGCTAATGTGAAATACCAGAAATGGGTTGGTCTTTATAAAGGGTGTTTATTTGGGGTACAAGTCCACAGTTACCAGGCCATAAAGCGTAAGTTTCTTCCCTCACCAAAGTCCACTGCCACATGTTGGAGCAAGACAGCTGCCGATGTCTGCCAGGATTCAGGCTTCTTGGGTTCCTCTCTTCCCGGGGCTGCGTTTCTCTCCGGGTTTAGCTCCTCTGTTTCCTCCACAAGGTCAGCTGTAGACAATCAGGCGAACGTCTCACTTTTCTTCTCCTGGGGTCTTCTCTCCAACATCAAAACTCCAACATCAAAACTGCTTCTCAAAAACTGCTGCAACTCTGTTCTTTGTGATGCCTTTTATATTTTCTTCCCCCACCCACCAAGGGGTGGGGCTCAACACCCTACTGATGTGGCCCAGTCAACGCCCTAATCATAACATAATCATGCCCAGATTAGCAGATCAGTTTACAAGCATGATCCAATTATATTTTTGGAATTCATAATTACATCAAATTACCCAACGGCTACAGAGGCATTCAATAAATGTGTTAAATATGAGAACAACAAGAGTGTGCTAAGTAGAGGCAGTCTTGATCTGGGGGAAAGAATGGAGGGTCTCCTTAGGCGGCAGTTGGTACAAAGGCAGATACCTTCTTTTTGTCATTTATTTGCTTATCCCATCCTGCTTGGATGAACTATAGGCCAACTGCTTTGATCTGAAGGGACTAGGATTGGTAAAATTGAAGTTGGAAGACAGGCATGAAAACTGCACATCTCAGTTTGCAGCGGCAGAACGGGGTGGCTCCAGGATGGGCCTTCTGTCAGGTGGGATTTTAATCCTCACTAGTTTATGTAAAAAATGTCCTGGTCATTCTATATCTGTAGAAAGATGGCTCTTGATGCGGTTTAGTATGTTCATGTTTATGGTTCTCAGTAAATTTTCAAAAAAAGAAAAATCTATAAACAAAATATCCAAAATGTTTACAAAATGCAATGGGGTATTTTTAGTTTAATTGTTTTTTCCTTCTTACAGACTTTATATGATACTGCGTATCTTACACTGTACAACATCAGTTTCACTTCCCTCCCAATTCTCTTGTACAGTCTGATGGAACAGCATGTCAGTATAGAGATGCTCAAGAGAGACCCCTCACTGTACAGGTATGGTGGCTCACACACAGGTTTTCTTTAGAGCAAAGGGAAAACTAGATAGCAACATAATCATCGTGTCAAACAAATGTGTGACTGGCATTATCTTAAAACCAGTGTACCAGGAAATTCTTTAATCAGGAAGCACAGATAGTTAATTTATGTAGCATTCAAAATGTACGTATTAAACTAGTTTGTATTTTAACATGCTTTTTGATAGTTATGAAAAAAACTTTGAAAAAAGTTTCTATCCCCATTGTGACTTCTGTAAATTCATAGCCTAATTTTATGCTTTAAAAACCCAAATAGATTATAGTCAGTGAGGAAAAAAAAAAAAAGCAAACAGATTTGATCTCAATGTGATAAAATGTTCTTCTTTAATAATAAGGAAGAAATGTTTGTTATTTTGGGACTACACTCCAGGATCTCTGGCAGATTTGATGTGATACTGATTTTTGGATTTTTTTTATTATTATTAAACTTTTTACTTTCAGTCTTTTTATTACTGAATGCTGGACATGTGCATTGTTTTTTGTGTTAATTACTTTCAGAAGCAAAAGTGTGAACTATGACAACTGACTGCCTATTGTGATTTTACAGGCTAATTTGAGAGATAAAATATTCAAACAAAAATCAATTGTGAATATTTATGCATAGTAAAATGCTATAGCTTATAACATTTTGCTTTCGCTGCCAGGGAGCTCAAACGTAATCATTATTGATCATTTACATTTTGCCACAAACATTACAATATTGTTCTACACTATCATATTTTATTTTCTTCCTTTTCATATGGTTTACGAATCTCTATTTTTATTATAACTTTGTATTATAACCTGTCTCAAGTCCTTTCTGAAATGAAGTATGATATTGAATGAAGTGCCAAATTGTGCAGAACAACCAGAGGATATGAAATGTGTAATTTAGGTGCAGATTGAGTGGTATAAACTGTGAGTAAGACCAAGAGAATAGTGTGTTCTGGAATCTACACGAAGGCTTTGTGTAGGCGATAGAACATGTTCTGAGCCTAAGCAGTGGAATTGTATAGAAGGCAGAGAAGTGGATGCATTTTGTATAGGTAGAAGGTCAAAGGTGCTGATTCCCCCAAACGGAGAAATACGCAATTGTATGCATTAGACTCCAAGGGTTCTTAACAAGGGATCCGTGAGCTTGAATTGAAATTCAAAAAAACATCATTCTTGAGGGGACATGTTGGTGTGGATGTGATATATTTATTAAATACTACACAGTATGGTGTGGACTTAGTAAGAGATCCACGGTTTTCACCTGACTGGCAAAGGGGTCCATAGAACACAAGAGGTTAAGAACCCCTGCATTAGACCCTGTTACTTCATAATCCACTATTTCATAGTTTTGGATAAACCAGTGAGGCTTCTTTCTTCCTCAAAGAGCAAAACTTGCCACTGCTTATGATACTGAATGATGCGAAGTTTCTAGTCCTTTGCTCCAACCTAGCTCCAAGCATGGGTTCTCTAACCTAGGCGAAAAAAACTCTCCAGTGAT
Source organism: Cabassous unicinctus (assembly GCA_029593785.1). Lineage (NCBI taxonomy): Eukaryota > Metazoa > Chordata > Mammalia > Cingulata > Chlamyphoridae > Cabassous > Cabassous unicinctus. Next base: position 31,586 of record JAQZBX010016860.1, read on the forward strand.
TTACAGGTCCTCACCTGGAAAAGGGAGCAGTAACTACAAAGCACGTGGAGAACGGTTGGGCTGATTGTGTGAATACAATGGAATTAACTGAGACTGTCTTTTAATATAATGAGAATCCAGTTTTCCGATGTCTTTTCTTTGTACAGAGACATTGCCAAGAACGCTCTACTCCGCTGGCGAGTGTTCATTTATTGGACATTCTTAGGAGTATTTGATGCTCTGGTATTTTTCTTTGGTGCTTATTTCATGTTTGAAAATACAACAGTGACCAGCAATGGACAGGTTAGTATTTAACTTGATCTTGTGCACTTAGCTACTTAAGAATAAGCCCTTCTGTATAATCATTTTGTCAATATGGTAATATAACACAGCCTATGAAGATTGCTCTTGGATTTTGGTGTCATAGGAAGCTTAACATATTTGTGTATCTATTTATTGAATTGCTTTAAAGAACGCATTCTATTAGTGCTCAGTGTCAGTAAATGCCTCCTGCTGATGGTAAGGAATATCCTTTCTGAGGTTTTTCAGACTTTTTTTCATAGTTTACATTTCACCATTAGCCATTTATCTTGTGGTTCAATTAGATCATTCAGCCTTACTTTTCTAATGTGGGAATTAATGTCATATTTAACACATTTAAAATTTTTTCTCATGTACTTATCTTTATCTGTTTTCTTTGCAATGAATAGATTTATAGCTTCTAGTAGACATTCAGCTTTCTGATTGTTGACAACATTTCTGGGGGTTTGTTTTATTTGTATCTTGCTTTTTTTTTCTTTTTGCTACTTGCTTCTCTTCCTACCCTCAGATAATGACTACCAGCACACATATGGTAAGACAATTATGGGTTTGTCCTTTCTTTGTGTTTTTGGAGTGCATTTCAAATAAAATATTTCTTGAAAATATTTTCAAATGTGACTTCTGTGTGCTTCGTTAGAAATTCTGTTAGCTGCTACTGCCTTCTACTCACGTTAGAACTAAAGTTGTACTAGAGTAGTATGTGTACATTTTGATCATTTGTATTTGGTGTTTTCCCTCTGAATTTCTGTGTCAGGATTGCCAGTTGAGTCATTGATTTTTTTTTAAGTATACTGCTGAAGTGAGCACTCATTGATTTTTTTTTAAATTGATTTCGTGTGTTTGTACTTCCCTTTACTTATGTCTAAAAGCAACATTAAGCAGGGATGTGAAATCTATTGGGGAAGTTGCTTTTGAATGTGACACACCTAGGCTATGGGAGAGAAGAGTGAGATGAAATGACGAGTCTTTAGAATCCTCTACTTAACTGTCACAAGTATTTAAATGGCCATACAAATAAACACTACTCTTGACACCAGAAAAATTCCTCTTCAGCAACTCCCTTCAGGGTAGCTTATAAATTTATTTCATTTTGTGTTTACCCTAACACCTCTCTTTTTCCCATTTTGATTTTTTCCTATTGTTTATTTCTTTTCAGAGTATTGGATTGAAACACAAAGTCTTGCTACCTGTCCCAGTGCAGTTTGTTTACCCTCTGTTTTTTTTTTTTTTTCATTGCTAAAAAATGCTGTTATCTTTCAATATAACTTAAATTCTTAATAATAAATTGATCTTGAGAATTTAGTAAAATCTGTTTCACAGTTCTAAAAACTTTACATTTTCCTAAAACTCATTCTTTGTCTTAGTTTATTTATTTTAATGGAATTATTCCTGAAAGCCACTAAACCATAAATATAGTTAAATAGGGCTATCTTTTTATTATTACATATTTCTTTTATAAGCTTTCCTTCTGGGCCAGATTTTAAATAAGCATTTTGAGTGTATCTCAAAAAGAACTAGGGTTTTATATCCTAAGAACTGAATTTCCAGCATCAGTAACAATAAGCACCATTCATCCAGCACTTTATTTTGCAGTTTACTTTCACAGACATTATCCTGTTTAACTACAATCACCCTTTAAGTTGAAAGTTATTATTATGTTAAAGTTGAGGAAACTGGAGTTCTGCCAAGTTGAATAACTATACAATGTCAGGTAATTAATGAGTGACAGGGCCTAGAACTTGGACCTAGGATGTTTGGTACAAAATAGTTCATGGTGCTTATTTATTCATTTCAATATAACAGAGTGAAAGTGATGGATACTTCTTAAGAAATAATGTTAGAAGGCTAAAGGGGGAAAAAGGGGCACATAGGAAACACTGTTTTAAGAAGTCCTGGCTTGGCTGTCATACACCCTGGAAGTGAGAGTGCTGGTCGAATCAGCACTGTGTGGTTCTTACAGTGTAGACCCTGGAGTGACACCTTCCCAGCATGATGCCTAAGCAGTGTCTCTTCTTTCTCTTCAAGTCCTGGAGTTAGGATGCACCTCCAGCCATAGTTTCATCAGCCACTCCTCAGGCTCTTGTTGGTCAGTGGCTGCAGTGATGCTTTAGATGATGCCCTTCATAAGATCTAAGGATTTCTACCAATCCTTTATTGCCTGGTACTTTTTATCTTCTATTTCCTTTAACTGTACCTTGAAGTTACCTTGAGCCACCATAAAACTTATGCGATGATCTTTTCCTTGACACTTTTATGTCCTTTGCATGCCTTTCATCAGCCGTTAGTGGACAAAACTGTTCATTAAAATTTGACATGGTGCAGAAAGGGAGAGCAAGATAAACACAAGTTGACCAGTGCCATTCAAACCAGGAAAAGCCCCGTGTGATGCCTTACCACTTGTTGGCTGAGAGCTTGTTAGAACAGGCATACTTGAGGCTTGTCACGACAAAATATATACTAATGCAGTGTTCAACACTGCATTTGCCTTAAACATGTATACTATACATTTTTAAATATAAAAACCTTCTGAGACAAAGGGATATTGTGAATCAGTACGCAGAGCAGTTGGTACTAAATAAGTTATTTTAAGTGAAGTGTTTATCCACGACTATGCCTTTAAGAGATGAAATTTGCTCTAATTCAATAAAGCTCTACTAGAAGTCAACCAGAGGCTTAAAGCTATAAGATCAAGACCAGTAATAATTATAATCTCTCTTATTATAAATAATAACTCTGTGAGGGACACAGGGTAGATATTTTCCTCCTCATATAACCTATGAGGAAAGGAGCTCAAGATCACCCAACTGGTAAGTGGAAAAGCCTAGACAGATCATCTGGTTTTCTGACTCTAAATCCACCACTGTGCCTCGCTGCCTCCAGAGAGAAGTAGCCCTTCTCGTTCTGGATTGTTGATGTTTGTGGGGTTTTTTAATTTTTTGTTTGTTTTGGGGGTAAATTGTGTTGGGTCACTTAGAAAACTTAAGACGGTATTATAGATAAGCTGGTTCTGTAGTAATTCAAATAAATCTGCAATAACTCAAGTAAATCAAAGGGCAGTCCTGGATGAATGTCTTAGATACTCTTTGTTCTTGGGTAGCAGGGCAATCTGGTGATCCTAAGAGCTCATCAAAGGGAAAACTCACTTATTGAGCATTTTCTTTAAAAGGCTTCATGAGACTTACTATCCCCAGGCCATCATAACAGGTTCTCATTTTGGTGCCACAAATAAGAGCTAAAACAATAATTATTTTAGTATTGTTGACCCCCAGGGCATTCCTAGATGAACACTTAGAAAGTTTGGAACATGTTATACCAAGAAGTTGGTAAACACCAAGAGAATGGCTGAAACAGTCCATGGTGTGAGCAGGAAACACATTATGCCAGCAGACTCAACAGAAGTCCAAAATCAGTACATGAAAGGAATTTTATGAGCACCCTCTTCAGAAAACACAAGCTCTGTTTTATCATGGATTTTTTTTTTGTTTTTAGGAGGTACCAGGCAGTGAATCCAGAACCTTGTACATGGGAAGCAGGCGCTCAACCACTTGAGCTACATCTGCTCCCTATCATGGAATTTTTTACTCATGAAAATTATTAACTGGCGTGGGTTTGAGGACTTTTATGAGCAGAGAATACCCATTCCCAAGAGTGAGACTGAGAGGTGTGTGGAAAAGAGATTAAATGTATATCTCCAGAGACTGTTCAAGTAAGATAGTTATTAATAAACAGAAGTAGGCTATAAAGTTAATTCTCAATTGAGATATATTGTTACTTTAGGATCCAAAGTTACTGAGTCTCAGAGAAATCAGAAATAGGAGCTTTGGAGGTGGGGGACTGATGTCATTTGGAAAAAATATATGCCTCTGGGATACCCTTTGAGAAAGGAAATTGGTGTCATAGTGAATCACCTCCCAAAATCTTATAGAAATAATATCAAACAATTTTAATAATAAATTGACTATTGGCAATTAACTCAAGGGCTCCAACGTGGAACAAATAAAGATATTAAGACTTTTGTAGAAATTAAGTTACTATGATTGCCTTTTCTAGTGATCTGGAAATAGCTTGCCAAAGGACAAGGCAGAGTGGGTGTCTCAGCATTTCCCAGGGTTCTCAACCAAAATTCTCAACTCTTGAGTCAAGATAGTTGTGCTTTTTTACTATTTGCCTGTAAAAACTGCAGCTATGGCCCATGTGTTTTATTGGACTAGG
>JAQZBX010016861.1:0-17665 GCA_029593785.1 Cabassous unicinctus
AAAGGGGGGTGGGGGAGGGAAATTCAAGTGAAGATGAAAGCTTGTGAGTGCAGTTTTAGTAGCCCTGGTTGTTCAGGACTCCTTTAGCCCCTTGGACACAGGCTGCAGCCTGTGTTTGTGTTGTGAGCATGTGTTCGTGTGCCTGTAGCCTGGACACCTGTGGAACAACCTCGGCATTTATTTTGGAGCCCTTAAGACCAACATGTTAGTATTGAAAGGGAGTCCTTGTATGGGTGGAGCTTGAAGTGATAACCGTATTTAATGAGTTTAAAAATCAGGTGTCCAGGACTGGCAGAATGGAGCCCAGAATTACAGCTAAGGAACATGAGAAACAAGTAGGTGTGCTTTTGAAAGGGGATTTGTGAAATTTGGAGGTTCCACCTACACTGCTGTATGTACTCTTTGAAAAGAGTCTGTTTCTTATTTGTCTTTGTAAGTCCAGCTGCTTAGGAGGTACTCAAATGTTTGCTGAGCTGAATATTTCTGCACACCATATACATGTATTATGGACTACTGACTGCCAAGCTGTGCTGGTTGTCAACTAGAGCTAATTTAGTTTGAATACACACACACATGCACATGCACGTATTACCTACTTTGTGGATGTTTAATTCATAGTAAAATTTTAATCTTACTAGCCAGGGAGTCGGAACTACATTTAACATTAGCCAAAGCTAATTAGGAAAACAAGCCTGCTGCTGCTTTAATAAGCTCTTTTTTTTTAATTTTTTTTTTTTATGATTTTTATTTATTACCCCCCGTTCAGTTGCTCTTGTGCTCGCTGTCTGCTTCCTGTGTCCATTTGCTGTGTGCACTCTGTGTCTGCTTGTCTTCTCTTTAGGAGGCACCAGGAACCGATCCTGGGACCTCTGATGTGGGAGAGAGGCACCCCATCACCTGAGCCACCTCAGCCACCTGGTCTGTCGCGTCTCTCATTTTCTCTCCCCTTTGACTCCTTTTTGTTACGTCAACCCTCCACATGGGCCAGCCCTTCACGTAGGCCAGCATGCCTTGTGGGCCAGCTCACTGCACAGGCCAGCTCACCCTCACCAGGAGGCCCCAGGAAACGAACCCGGACTTCCCACGTGGCAGACGGATGCCCAGTCGCTTGAGCCATATCTGCTTCTCTCTAATAAGCTCTTGGCGAGCACAGACTCATCTCTGACCTGGGATTGATGTCTGAGCAAAACAGGAAGGACGGACCACACTCTCCTTTCTGTTTATTCCTCCCTGTAAATCAAACTCTGGGAAAAAAGTTTGGAGGCTCAACCCACCCCGCCTGACCTTGGGGCAGCCCCTGTAAAACACGAAACCTTCACCTAGTTGGTGGCACCTGGGAGGGCCCTGCTCACTACTGGAGACTGTTGCTGACTGTGTGATGGGTGGTAGACTTGGATTGTGGTGGGTTTCAAAGATGAATGGTACTAATTTTAGAATTTTAAACTTTTCAAGTTTATCCATGACAGATGGCATCTGACAATATAGGAGGATGTGAACAGAGCAATTTTAGATATGTCCAAGTCATGGATATTAAAAAAATAAATGAGAGCCAGCGCACATGGATTTCTTATCATGACCCATTGCTGAAAAACACGGCTACATCTGTTGGCAGAGCCTCATGCTGCCACCAGGTGGCAGTTAAGGCTTTGATTAAGTTTGCAAGAAAGAAATCTGAGGTAAAGGCCAAAGCCACTTCCACCACCAAACAAAACAATCTATTGATTTAATAATCCTTCTAGAAAGTCTGGAACAAACCAGTATTGGAAGAGAGAGAGCATGGTCAAAGCCCAGAGCCTTGTCAGTTTTTCCTTGCAGAAATGCACAGTCTGGCTACTAAGTGCAGGGTGCTGCTTGTCCCCCAGCTTGAGACACAGAAGGTACTCGCTAAATATTTGTTGACTTAAAAAGAACAATAAATCTACAAAGGTAATTCCTTCAGATTCTGCTAGGATTTATGACTCGGTTAACTTGACTTAACTTTTTCAGCTTTTTTTCCCCCAACTAAGTCAGTTATCTTTTCTTTCTTTGTCCTTAAATTAGATTGCTTGTTCTTAGAGGAATAGCAGATTTTTTTTTCCTGGTGAGTTGTAGCTTCAAAAGCCTTCTCTCTTAATGAAGTCAGCCCCATCACAAACTGCCTAAGAGAATTTTCTTTTTCGCCTTTCACAGAAATAACACACATTAATTAGTTAAGAGTTTCAGCATACCTGGGGAATATAGAACCATAACATTATGAGCTGTTCATTATCTCTGAGCAAGCACTCTGGAGGAGTGATAGTGATTTGTTGAAGCATCATTTAAATTTCATTTTGGAATGTGTTTTTCTTTATATTTAAAGTTGCCTGTGTTTGATGCTCTCTGAAACCTTGGTATCTAGCTATTGTGATATTTACAAAATAGGCTATGCTGCAATCATGTAGCTAGTAAAGCAAAATTGGATAGAGTAAGCTCTGTTTTCTATTATATAGAAATCCCCAAGGAGTTATGTAGGAATGCCCCAAGGAGTTTCTTGAGGTCGGTTGGCTGTTGTACTGCACCAGAAGTACCTCCAGACACATCCTCGAGAGTCCTTCTCTCTATTTCCCGCTTCTCTTGTTCTTTGTGGCACTTTTTCGTTGTGGACTCTACTTCCCAATGTCTACCTTTGCTTTGCCCCACACCTGAAGGAAATTTTCCTGTCCCAGGAAGCTCTTCTCTCTCCTTTTGCCAGACTAGGTGTCTAGCAGAGCTAGGGCAGGAACTAACCTCTCAACTTAGCTAGGGATACTCTTTCAAAGCTAATCCAAATCACCTGAGGCCACTATAAAATAGAAACGCCAACTGTTAACATATGATAGGCTTGTGATGACATTTTTCAACAAAAGCAGGTGCAAGGGATTGAAAATATAACCATTATTTGGGGATTGATTAAATGCTTTTTCTTTATTTATGCAGGAGTTATGAGACTGTTGTTGTCAGTAAATCTAAGGTATATTTATATGAGAGAATCAGTACAGAAAACCATCAGTAGTAAAAGCTGATTTTTAGTAAAAATTACTGCACAAAGGAAATAAGGCTTAAATGGTATTTATGAGCCAGGCTGAGAATTAAGGAAATGATCATTTATTTTTAATAAAGTTGTTTTGCTAAATGGGAAAGGTAACCATTTGCTTAGAAAGATACCATTTTGAAGACAAAGGCCTTGTATTAACCTGTTAGTTTTCTAATGTTTTATTTGAATAAAAAATTTTCAGCATTTAGGGAAACCTTAAAACAGGCAGTGCATCCCAGGTACTGAAAATCTGAGGCATGCATCTTGATTTTTCTTTCATTTTCTTAATGTGTATTTTTAAGTTGCAAGGTCTTTTAACATGTTGGAAGTTGAATGTAGCTGACATGCAAAGAAGTAAACTTAAGTATGCTTATTACAATTTAATCTTCTGCAGAATACTTCTCATCTGGATTTCTGAAGATGATTTCAGACTTTCTTGCAGAGGGATATGACTTCTTGTTTGTGCGGTTCTCATTGTAGTGAGAATCGGTTTCAGTGAGTTTCTGGTGCTTCAGGCTGAACACGCCAATCCCATTTCCCTCCAGGTTACCAACATCAAGAAGACACTCAAAGCCACCGCGTCCTCCTCGGCACAGGAGATGGAGCAGCAGTTGTCTGAACGGGAGTGTCCCCCTCATGCTGAGCAGAGGCAGCCCACCAAGAAGATGTCCAAAGTGAAAGGTCTGGTCTCCAGCCGCCACTAGGGCCGGCTGGGGCAGCTGGCACTCACCAGGCCTGGGTCAGGTAGGGAGGGGACACCAAGGGCCTATCTCCTCCCCTCTCTACCTTCAGTGAGTTCCAGACCTGCCCATCCCCTCACCAGCGCCTCCCCACCCGGTTGGTACTGTTCCAGAAAAACCGTTACTCCTTTGCCTCACCCACTCCCTCCTCTCCCAGTTGTTCCCTTCAGACTCAGGGGCTCCACTGATGCCATCCTAACAGGGTCAGACACTGCCCAGCTTCCCTGCAGGAGGTTCTTGTCTCTATTTAAGGGCTTGTCTCCCTCCCAGTTTTTCTTTTGCTTCATGCAGTGGTCATGTCTTTTGTCAGGCTGGTCTAAGCCAGAGGCAGCTTTAACTGGCCCACGGGATGACTGTGAAGGAGGCCCCTCTCTGAGCGAGGAGGGAGGCAGTCCTTCTCCAGCCCCGTGTACCACAGTCCCCTCAGTGGTGCAGGCAACCTCTAGTCAGGTATCAAAATGCTTTGTTTTCCCTCTCCTGCCTTACCCTTTGTTGGCAGCTCCGATGCAGGCCACGGAGGGATGTGATGCTGGGCTATGTTTACTAAACCTGTGGGTTTTCAGCCTCTTAAGTCCAGCTCCAATCTCTCCCTAGTTGGGAGCACTCGGTTACTTAACCTCCAGTATCTGAGCACAAATGGAGGGTGCTGTGGGTCTGTGGGTGGCAGACGTTGTTCCTTCCGGCTTGGTGTTCTCTGCTGGCCACTCTTCCTGCTGCCTCTGACTCCTTAGACTTAACTCTCCCGTGCAGGCCCCAGCTGCCCACTGGGGCCCTTGGCCAGCACTCGCTCTGCCCAGATCTTTCATTCCTCCTGGCCACCTCAGTGGTGGGGCTGGAGGTGCCGAGGCCCCTGTCTCGTGAAGGACTTGCTGCTTCTGTCTCTTTCTTTCCTCCCCCTCCTTGGCTGATGACCCAGAGCCCTTTGATGATGGCATTCTCCTGGCAAGAGAGAAAAGGACTTGACTAGCCTTTCTGAACTTGAACAGTTTCAGATTATATTTTATTTTATTTTTTTTGTACAGGTTCTGATTCTAATACATTTCAACATGCTTTTTTTCCCCCTTTGTGTCAATATTTGTTATAGACTAATCGCCGGGGATTTTTCACCTGGTTGGAGGGTGGTATGTGTGTATGTGTGTGCGTGGTGCTTCTTTAAAGGGGAGGTGGAGGTCCTGGACTGATATTAAAGTTCAATGAGGAAAAAGCACACTTAGAACAAAAAATGAAAGTGTGGATTTAATGTATGTGACTGTGGAGTGTGGGGTTGCATAGCTGATGGATTTCAAGGGTTTGGGATTAGAGTGGTTCAGGGAAATGTTATGCTATTTTGGTACCATGGTGAAAAATAGTTTTCTCCTTTTTCTAAAATCTCTAGCAGCTGCCCATCATTATTGTAAACAAAAGCATTCTCATTTTCCTTGTAAGCTAGTCCATGTGACCACATAACATTATGCCCAACTGGAGCGTTCAGTTTGATGTAGCATTTCCCAAAGTACCTTTCATGAAGCCCCTAGTCAGATGGTCTGTGGAAAAGGGGTTTTGTTCAATAAATTTGGCACACCCTGCATCCCATATATGGTCTATTGGAAACTCATTATTAAAGTCTCAGAGAAGTCCTGGGTGAGGAAACCTGTTCCCACACTGATTGCATTTTGGTAATATCTAATGGAACACATTTTGGGAAATTTTTTGGAAATGAATTTCTCAAAAATCCCAAGAGATAAAGTTCAGCACCCAGGCTTATAGATATTTCAACATTCTTTCTAGACCCAAACAGGCATGTTCATTCTCAGCAAGTTGTCTTTTGTCCTTGACATTCCAGCTGGTGAGTCAATAAGGGAACATAGCTTTTGACTTGTCTGAAATGTGTGACTTCTTTTTGACCTCTTCTTGTTTGCTCAAAGGCCTCAACGTGCTGTAGGTTTGTCTTCTCTGCAGTTCTCCCCCTTCCCTAGAAAAAGTAATCATAATGGCAGTAATAACACATTTGTAAGGTGCTTTTCGGAGAGTCTTCATGTACAATAAATCATTTAATCCTCTCCATACAGACAAGTCTTACTCAGTCTTGGTAAGGGTATTGTTAAAGTCATTCTCACTTTATATTTGAGAAAACAATCTCCAAGAATCCAGATGGTAAGTGGCAGAACAAGGGTACCTAAATCTCCTGACTTGTACATCCTAGTTGTCTTTTCTGTTACATTCTAATTTAGAGTCTGCTCTCCTAACTGACACCCGTACAGCCTCTGCTTCCCCAATCCACCCAGCCACTTCAGGAGGAAGCAGAGAATATGGTTTAGGGGGCTCCCGGAACTGTGAGGGCAGTGGCCTAGCCAAAAGTGACTCTGTTGAAAGCTGATCACGCTCCAGGGCTTCCTCTTCACTGCTCTCACTGGGTCTCTGGTAGGAGACCTGGCCTCCAAGCTCTGCAGTTTCCACCTGGCATGCTCTGAGCTGAGTTCCGGTCTGAAATGTGCATAGGTGTTTTGTACCTAAATGTGGATAGACAGCATTCAGAAGAGGTGTCCTCATCAGCAGTGAACGTCTTAGGTGGGGGAGGAGAGCCTGCAGTGTTAAACAGCTTGGTGGTGGTGCCTGCGGGCTGGCTTTAGCCACCTCCTATTGCTCTGAGCTTCCTGCCTCAGGTCCTTTGTGTTCTTTAGTGTCTGTCCAGCTGAGAGCCGTTAGTTCCTTTCCACGTGGGTAATAACATTTGGGAGGTAGTCAGAGCACCAATACAGGCTGTTTCCATGTTCTGTATCTGAGATTACCGCCACCACTGATAGTTGGAAAGCCCCCTCTTCCCTCAACTTTTTTTTTTTTTTTTTTTTAGGTTCTGGGGATTGAACCCAGGACCTTGTATGTGGGAAGCCATTGCTCAACCACTGAACCACATAGGCTCCCCTGAGCTAGTTTTTTTGTTTGTTTGCTTGTTGTTTATTTTTGTTTTTAGGAGGCACCGGAAACTGAACCCAGGACCTCCCACGTGGGAAGCAGGCGTTCAACCACTTGAGCCACACCCCCTCCCACCCCCAACTTTTGAGTTGTAGTAGTGGGGCAGTGGCCAAAGAGCTTAAGTGATAAACTGCTTGCAGTATTTTACGTATTTGCAGTATTTTCTATCTCTGAGGTGCTGAGTTTCCTGAACCCCAAAGGATTCCAGTTTTTGTACTTTGAGTCACTATTCTAACAGCCTGAGACTTTAAACAGTTTTTAAAAAAGAAAGGAAAAGCCATGTATAGCTATTCAGTGCAGTGATTGCTTGATTTTTGCTGGTCCTAAAGGACCCACCACACTGCTTATGGTCCTTGAGTTTCAAGGGTAGCATACCTTGGTCAGTCTGATTGTACCTTTGTCTTGCTGAAAATTCTGTGTACAGCAGTGAGCATCTGCATGCTTCATTAAAACTTTTCTGTAGTTACACTTAAGTTTTATGGATCAAAATACATATTTTATCATAAATTTCATTTTACATCTCCTTTATATTGCTCTTAGGTTATTACATTAGAAATGTTATTTGTGACTTGACCTCAGAACAGTGAAGGTAGGTGCTAACAAAGTATTTATGGTAAAAAGGGATGAGAACTGCTATTGGGTAAAGATGAAATCGACAAGCGAGTGATGGGGAAAGCAGAAAAGATGGGGGCAGCCCCGCTCTTCTTGGGATCACTTGCACCCTCCTTACATTGCTTTCCCCTAGCACAGTTCCACTATGGCTTAATCTGATTGCTTATCTTTCCTCATACAACTGCTGGAGAAGTCCCACAACTAGAGACAGTTGCTACTACAAATGTGTCATCTCTAACTTTAATTGGGTCCTCAGAACTGTCAGGCAACCCTGTCATAAGTCCCTAGTTGGCTCTCATTCCCTAGAGCTGCTATAGCATCACCATTTTCCTAAAATAGTTTACCTGCCACACTCCTCTTTCAGCAGATGACCACTTTCTTCCTTCCTGTGAAAATGGGGAACATCGTATAGGAAAACTCAGTTTCTTGTCTTCCACCTACAGACTCTTCTACCTCCATCCTTCTCTGTTATCTCAGTGAAAAGTTGTCCTTCCTTCCATGTAAGTTTGATTCATCCACCTGTGCAGTGGATCAGTGCCCCCCACCTTTTCTCCCATCAGTTTTCACATCTGCATCTTTAGCTGCTTCTCTAAAGGCTGTTTGTGATGAAGAATTTTATACCTTCAAGGAGACCCAGAAATTGCTGTTGCTTTCCAGCCACCGCCTTTTTTTTTTTTTTCATTAGCTAGCATCTTGAGAGTTGTCTACTTTCTCTCTCTCTACTTCTTCCCTTGTCCACACTGAAATTGCCACATGACTTCTGTTACCAGTGATCCACTGATAATTTTCTTGTCAAGAAGATCATTGATCTCTAACTTGCTAACCTAGTGGGTACTTTTCAGTGTTTATTGGGCCTGATCTTTATGTATAATTGACACTTTTGAGCCCACTTCTTGAAATGCTCTTGGTTTTCATGGTGCCAGTCTCTCCAGACTGTCCTTGTGTTTCTCTGCCTGTTCTAAAATTTCCTCAGCGGTGTCTCTTCCTTTAGAGTCCAGTTGGATGTGTTTCCAGTTGCATGTGTTTCCTAGGGCTCCATTTTATTTCACTACTGCCCATTCTTCATAGGTCTATGATACACTCCCATGGTTTCACTCCCATTTATAACACCCAGATCCCTATCTCCAGGTCATTCTGCTGACATGTGTAGTTAACAGCCAAACTGGGCGTCTCTACTTGCCGCTCCTAGGTCTACTCATATGTCGGCAAATGGCGCCCATCGTGTACCCTGTCACCTGAGCCGGAGTTCATCCCTAACTCCTCTCTCCCCCATGTCTGACTTGCCACATCTTGACCAGTCTACATCTGTGATTATTTGAACCCATCCTCTTTCCATCTCTGCCACCTCAGCCATTTGAAAATCCATTCATTCGTTTATTAGTATACTCCTTGCTTGATACTATTGATAAAGAGTTAAAACTTGCTGTCCTAGTTTTTAAAGAGTTCCTAAATAAGAAGTAAGGAATAAAACTGACCATTTAAAAATTAAAATAAAATAAAAAAATACTATGTGAAAGAAGATTCAATGGATGCAGCCAAAGGTTAAAGAATGTATAAGATTAGAGTATAGGGAAGGAAATGATAAATGCAGAAATGAATGAATTGGCAAAATCAAAATGATAAATCTAAGAGTTTTTTGGGGGGGAATAATGAAAACTGGCAAATCTACTGAAGAAAAGACATGAGAAGAGAACAACAGTGATGATTTTTAAAATGACATAGTAAACTATGGTCATTAATTCCAGAAAATTATATACATCATCAAGATTTTCAAGTGATTAATTAAATAGTGGTTACCTTGTATTTTGATGATGTAGATAACTTTCTGGAAATATAGTAATGACCATAGTTTACTTATAAGAAAATAAAATACTGGAATGGGTTAATAATCAAGAAATGAAATTTCAAAGTTATTGAAGACATACCTCTAAGAAATCTCTGGGCTTCTACTGTTTACCGAGTGAATTCTTGTGATTAAAGAATTCAGTGATTCCCTTTCATCATAAGCTGACTGGGCTTAAACAAACAAGTGGAATGGAACACTGAATTTTAAAAAGTGATTCTTGTAGATTTCCGTTACCAAAATCCAACCAAGATAAGTTTTTTCCATTTAACTAGTCTTCCTTATGAATGTAGATGAAAAAAATTCTATAAAATTAGACATTTAAACCTAATAAAATCTTATCAGAAGCTAAAAAAAGAATGCTTCTTTAATACAATAAAGTACCATGTGTATTTAAATCCAGTGACCACATTGTCAATTCTGTAAAAACACCAGTGTGTTCCCACTAACATTGGGAAGAAGAGGGCGCCCATGTTCACAGTTAATCTCTGGCCATGTGGCCCTAATCACAGCAGTGCCACTGGGAAACAGCAATTCGTATTGACGCTTGAGGCCATGTGAAGACCTCGTGTGATTTGATGCCCTGGCAGGCAATTGAAAAATACTCAAGTGCTGGGACTGAAGGGGGCGAGATCTGTAACATACACCACAGTGGCCTTGATACGCTGCTGGCTGCTCCGCATGAGACTGCAGTCAGCAGTGATGGTGGTTCTGGCAAGAAGAGCACCTTCAGTCATTGGTAAGTTCCTTGACCATCTGGCGATTTGGTTGAAGCCTGGTCAGCGAGAGGCAGCCTGGTATGGTGCGACCTGCCCTTACTGCCCCGTTACCCTCTTCCTGAAAGGGAGCAGAACAACAGCACCCCTTCCTAGGGGCGTGGTGAGGGGTGAAGGAGGCAAAGCTAGTGCAGAAGATAGCAGGGTAGCAGCTAGTGTTGAAGGCCATGTTCTCTCAGGTGCTTGAATTCCTCGGGTGGGCGTGACCATAGCACGCTTCGTTTCATCTTGGTAATTTCAGGATGGAGTAGAGGCCTTTTAGCAATATGGACCCAGGAATTGGGCTGACAGCTCTGACCCGTGCTGTGCACCTGGCCCCTGTCACATGGCGCTCCCTGCTTGGCCCTCAGTGCATGTATTACTGAAGTGCTTCAACCACTCCCCCTGCACCTCATTGCCTTTGTCTGGGCTGTTGTCCCCTGGCAAACGGTTGCCCATGAAAACCTTTTCTGACCTGCCATTGCCAGAGAGAATCATCCTCTGCACCGTTTCAGTTCTCCACTGCTTTTTCTGTTCTGGCGTTACAACCCCTCGGTCAGGCGTCTGCCCCCTAGAGTACAAGCCCTTGAGAGCAGGGCCTGTGCTCCACCTTCCTTGTCTCCAGTATCTAGCACCTGCTGGCCTCTCCTTCAGTCCATTACGCATGACCCCCAGGCAGGGTCAGGGGCAGTCTTGTCCGGGTGTGGATGGAGGATGAAGTCCCTGGTGACCAGGAGCTCTTGAAGTTGAAGTCCTGTTCTCGCTGTTATCTGGGCTTATACTGTTATACTGGCAGCGGTCCATGGTTGCCAATTAACATTCACTGGTTTCCTAGCTAGAATGGAGCGCCTGGGGTTGGGTCTACGCCAGTTTAAACGTGTGCGTGCAGAGCAGCTAGCACTTGCTCAGCACTTTATACCAGGTGCTGCTGGGTCAAACCCTTTTCACAGATGGCTTCCTGGATCCTCGCAGCCCTGAGGTAGGTACTGTGATAACCCTGTTTGTCTATCTACTCAGTGGTGGAGCTGGGATTTGCAGCTGGGTCTGATTCAGAGGTCAAGGCCATAATCTGCTGTGTGATTTGCTGGCCCAAAGTTCAGGCATTACTGTGCCTAGGTGGGGAGTGCTGAGGTGGGAGCGGCAGGGAGCAAGGCTTGGGCTTACGAGCCCAGAGTGGGTGTGGGTGAGCAGTAAAGGGGCCTCTAGTTCTGCCAGGCTGTTTATTCTGGACCTGGTCTCCAGTTCCTCACAGAGGGAGGGGTCCACGAGGCTTTCTATCACCCCTGGGTAGTTTTTGTTGCTGAGTCACCCAAAATGCACACTCACTGTAAAAAATGTAGGGTGTATGAATAAGCAAAAAGGAAAAAAACTAGCACTCAGAGTTAGTCATTGTCAGCTTTTTGTGTCTGTTGGATATGTATGAATGTACATTACGAAAAGAAGTGGACTGAGGTCATACTGTTCTGTAACTTGCTCTTTTTTTTTTTTTCCCCCGTGTCTGCTTATCTCCCCCCTGCCGTGAGGTCCCGCCCCATCAGCCCACGGCGCCGCGCGAGCCGGCCCGCCCTCACAAGGAGGCCTCGGGACGCGAACCCGGGCCTCCCACACGGCAAACGGGGGCTCCATCCACCGAGCCACACCCGCCTCCCCTGTAACTTGCTCTTAATATATTGTGAACATCTTTCCATGCTGTGGTGGTTCTTATGTGTCTGCAAATTCTTTTGACACTCCCACAAAAGGTAGAGCCTAATTCCCCTCCCCTTGAAAATGAACCACCTTTGTACCACACTTCCCGGGGAATGGAACGTGGCAGAAGTGATGCTGAGTGACATCTGAGGCACTCCTTAGTTCTTGCTCAGTTTCAACCCTTCTTCCTGCTGTCCATCAATTCTGAGAGCTCTCTGGGATCCTCCTGGTCTCTCTCTTACTTAAGTTAGCCAGCATTGGTTTCTTTCCTAGGGACAGGAGCACCCTGGCTGTGACACAGAGTGGAAGAAGGAATGCAGACTGGCCTTCCTCTGGCCCCATCCCAGCTCAGTTCTGGGGGACTCCTGGGACTGGCCCCTCCCACCAGCCTAGCTTCTGCCATATGGAGCTGAAGGCTCTGGTGGAAAAAGAAAAATCTGTTTTGTCCTGCTACATCTCCTCTGGACAGACTTCCTTTGGAGATTTTCAGGGACAATCATGCCTGGGAGAAGGATATGGTTCTTCTGGGTTGACTGCATAAACTGTCTTGGAAAGCAGTGAGGTGGAGTAGTCAAGAGCAGTTCAAATCCGGGCTCCATCAAATTTGTGCTGTATGACCTTGACTGAGTTACTTCATATCCTTAAACTTCAGTTCCCCTATTTGCTAAATGGGCATAAAAATAGTACCTAAAAGATATAAGGTGGTTGTAAGGATTGTATAGGATGAGGCATGAAAATAATTTAGCATAGTACCTAGCACACAAATACTCAATAGATGCTAGCTGCTATTATTCTAATTAATAATGGGTCAACAATCCATGATTACAGTGAACACTGCTGTAAAGCAGGTGACCAGGGTTCTATGTGGAGATCACGCAGTCCTGGAGATATTCTTTGAAGTCTTGATTTATACCCCTGTCTGATCACATGGGTCTAAGGGGGTGGGCAGTAGACATGGAGCGCTTGAAATGGGTTCTCTGAAACTAACGTGAACTGGGCCCCTGGATCGAGTCTGATGAAGCTGGGGCCAGGCACCTGTTCTGGAGCCCAGTGTGGCCTCATGCTGTCCTCAGCTTGTTGTCCAGGAAATCTGAGGTCTAGGGTTGCTGTCTCCCAAGGAGGCCAGAGTCAGAATCCTGGCTCTCTCTGGTCTGTCTGCAGTTCTGGGACCTCCTTGGGATGTACCTCAGAATATCACTGCCTTATTCAAAGCTCTTTTAGTTGCAAGTAACAAAACCTACTACAACTAATGTAAGGGGGAAAAAAAGTGCATGTGCGTGTGGAGAGGATTATTGGGAGGATACAGAGGCATCCCATGGAACCCACAGTCAGGATATGCAGCTAGTCTCCCAAGGGCCTGGGACCAGGAACTGGGGGGCATCAAGAGTGAAGTCACGCTGTCTTTCATTCTCTCTCTCTCTGGGGCCCTTTGGTCTCAACTTGTCTGTCCATCTGCTTCTCCCTTCTCTCTCTTTTTCTCTGAAGATCTCTCCTCAGCTTCTTGAGGGATAAGCTTCCAATCCTGAGGTTGACATCACACCCTGGTCCAGGTGTCCACCCACACTGACTAGTGTCTCTGAGTCCTAGCTTCACATTCCTAGGAGACTAGAGAGTCTGATTGACAGACACTGTTGGTTGCCTACCTAAAAGCCCCTGCCCTCTTTGTTCTTGATAATGAAACTCCAGTTTTGCTGCAGGTCCAGGGTACTCAGCCCCAGATGATTAATTGTGATTGGTCTAAGCCAACCAGCTCTTTGCCAGAAACTGATTTCCCAGCCTCCACGTAGCCATGGGATCCAGTTCTAGCCAATGAGATGGTAGTATGTTCCTGGAAAAGATTTTGATTTCCTAATAAAAGAGTCAGATATGGTTGGTACAGCCCTTTCCTCTTTCTACCTTGAACACAGACATGATCCTGGAGCTGCAGCAACTATCTTATGTCCCCAGGTGACAACCATAGGACAAGAAGCCAACAGTGTGGTGATGGTAGAGTGAAAACAGAAAGTCAGGGTCCCCGATGACAACTGCTGAGCTTCTTGAGCAGTCCTGGACCATCATCTTTTGGACTTCTTGTTTTGTGCAAAAAGCATACCCATTTTTGTTTGTCATTGTTAGGTTTTCTGTTACTTGCAGCCACAACATGCCTGCATACATCCAGTTGCTTGGATCAGAAAAGCTAATATAAATTGGCTAAATTAAAAAGGAAAAAAAGGAGGGGAGAGAATATTGGTTCATGTAACAAAATCCAGAGGAATGGCTAAACTGGCCTGAGAGGTTCAGAATGTCAGTTGCTTGCTCCATTTTTCTGCAACCCTCTGAGTGCTGTCTTTATTCTCAGGGCACCTTCCCTCAAGATCATAACAGTAGCTTCAGCAGTTCTAGAGCTTTTATCCTGACTCTGCACCACACAGGAGGAGGGAGGGGGAGAAGGGGTGTCTCACCATTCCCTATAGGAGTCCTAAGGCCCATTCTTACTGGGCCACTGGGGCCTAGGGCCTATCCCTGAACTAGTCACAGCCAAGGGAATGAAATGCACAAATTGGCACATGCCTGCATCCTAAACCCTCCGCGAACACCAGGGAAAGGGATAATATACTGACTTAATCTAATCTCAAACTGGAGGCGGGTCAACCTACCCTGCCACATGGGGGAGGGGAGGCTTCCGAAAGGGAGGTTGAAGAGCTGTTCCTGGGAAATAGGGGCAGTAAACCACAGATGCCCACAACCTCCAGTGTGCTGTTTCATGTCCCTCCCTCGTCAAATCAGCTATGACCAGGAGATCAGGGGCAATAATACTGGCAGGTCAATTGGAATGGGGGTACACTTGTCATGTAAAGTGGGGTGATGGCTGCACAGATACCCAAGAGGTGTTTCCCACTGCTGTGATGGTTCATGGCTCCGGGACACTGTTCTGCTGCAGATCTCCATGTGCCTCAGGACTTGAAGCTGGTCCTGGGATCTCCAGCCATCCCCATTGGCCTGACGCAAACTGCAGGGCCCAGTGGGCTGCCAAGTGGGTGCTGTGGCAGGAATGGGATCCTAAGTTTCAGCTGCATGTGCTGGGCATGATATTTAGATAGGCGCCTACTTGCTGCCCCTGTATCCTAAAGCTGTCTAGTACAGACAGCAGTTTTCTGCAGTATTTCCCCCTGCCCTCAAATGAAATCCATCAATTTCAGGTGGTCACAGAGGTCTTTAGAGAGAGGGTTTTCTGGGGGTCAGGTGGCTTTTAATACCCCACGATACTCAGGTTTAGGGGGAAAGGCAGTGTTTCCCAAGTATGTTATGCATCTCATTGTGGTAGGTTACATATTTTATTTTAATAAATATGCATCAATTTTAAATATTCCTTTTTTTAAATCTTTTATTGTAAAATAAAGCTGCAGAAAAGTACACAATACAAAGGTAGAGCTTAATGAAATATAAAGCAAACACCCCAAACACTGGCAGTTTGAAATTATTTTATGAATCTCAAAAAGAGAAAGATTGTAAACTCATCTCTTTCTCTGGGTGTTCTTTGATTGAATGCTCTTTGATTGAATTAAATTCAGCTGAGGGGCCTTTGATTAGATTACCTGTTAAGATTCCTTAAGGGCTTTTGGTTTGACTATATCAGTAAGGCTTGACTCACGTTGAG
Source organism: Cabassous unicinctus (assembly GCA_029593785.1). Lineage (NCBI taxonomy): Eukaryota > Metazoa > Chordata > Mammalia > Cingulata > Chlamyphoridae > Cabassous > Cabassous unicinctus. The sequence continues at coordinate 15,257 of JAQZBX010016861.1, forward strand.
TCCCCGCCCCCTTCCTGGGTCTGATATAAACGGACACTCAGCTAGACAGGAAGAGAGAGCTCTGTCCTTTTTTATCCTGCCATGTGACAGAAAGAGAAGGCTCATAGAGCTGAGGCCCCAGGGAGAGGAGCCATTTGCCTGATAGCTTACATCTGAAATTGAGAAGAGAGCAGAATAGCGGAGACTGATAGAGGAGGCCCAGAAAGAAACAAGCCCTATGCCAGGAGAGAGGACTACAGGATCATTTAAGCACAGAGTCTCAAGAGGCTGGGCCCACAGAGCTCAAGAGGAAAGGTGAGCCTGGAGGGGAAGGCTGAAACCTGGGCAGAGGTTGGCACCATCTTGCTTCAACACGTGGCAGCTGACTTTGATGGAGAAAGTACCTCTTATGGTGCCTTGAGTTGGACTTTTCACGGCCTTGGAACTGTAAGTGTTTACCCCAAATAAGCCCCCTGTATAAAAGCCAACACATCTCTGGTACTTTGCATTGGCACCCCTTTGGCAAACTAAGATACACTCTTATAACCCAAGATAGTAGGTTGCAGCCACACCAGCAGTCCCTGCATATTCCCTGACACTCCCTGTAAAAACAACCTGGCTTTTATAATAGTCACTACCTTGTTTTTCTTTTTCATCACCTATGTGTGTATCCCTAGAAACTATGGTGTAGTCTTGTCCTCTTTTAAAAATATCTTTTACTTCTCTTTTAATCTACAGGTTCCCCTGTCATCCTTTTTTTTTTCCCCCCTTTTAATTTATTTGTGAAGAACCCAGGCCATTTCACTGTAGAGTTTCCCACAGTCTGGATTTTGCTGGCTGCATACTCATGGGACAGTTCAATATGCTCCTCTATTTGCTGTAAACTGTTAGCTGGATCTAGAAGCTTGATCATATTCAGGTTCCATCTCTTTGGCAACACTCTAAGTGGTGATGTTTTTCTTCATTTGGAGGCACATAATGTCTGGCTGCTCCTTTTTTTGTGTGGTGTTAATGGCTATTGATGCTCAGTACCTAAATCCACTAACTCACTGGGGGTTCCAAAATAGTGATAGATACATTTTTCATTGTACTGTAATTCAGATTTTATTGCTTATTAATTTTCCATGTAATTCATAAGTAAATAGACTTTTTAAAAAAATCAATTTTATTGGTACTTAATAATAAAGCATACAGTTCATCCAAAGTGTACAATCAATGGTATTAGGTATAATCACATAGTTGCACATTCATCACTTCAATCATTAGAGCAATTTCACTATTTCAGTAATAATAAAAAACACACAAGTAAACAAGAAAATTCTTCACTCCTCCATCTCTCTGTTTCCCCTGCTGTACATAACTGCTATTTCTGGCTATTCTTGCACAATTATTTATTTATTTATTCAGCAGTTTTATTGAGATACAGTCATATACCATAGAGCTATCCAAAATGTATAATCAATGGCTTTTAGTATAATCACAATGTTGTGCATTCATCACGACAAAAAATTTTAGAACCAATTCATTACTCCAAAAAGAAAAACTCCACACCCCTTAGCATGCCTTCTCCAGCCCTACATAACCACTAATCTAGTTTCATCTTTATAAATTGATTTATATTTGCATTTTATGTAAATGGAATCATAAAATATGTTACACAATATATTTAGTTCGTACCAGCACAATCATACAGTATTTGTCCTTTTGTGTCTGGCTTGCTTCACTCAACATAATGTCCTCCAGGTTCATCCGTGTTGTCATATGCTTTATGACTTCATTTCTTCTTACAGCTGCATAATATTCCATTGTGTGAATAGAACACAGTTTGTTTATCCATTCATCTGTTGATGGACACCTGGGTTGTTTCCAACTTTTGGCAATGGTGAATAATGTTGCTATGAACATCGGTGTGCAGATGTCTGTTCGTGTCACTGCTCTCAGTTCTTCTGGGTATATACCCAGTAGTGGTATTGCAGGGTCACATGGCAAGTCTCTCTGTACCTTCCTCTAGTCCAGGGCATGTGCAGTAACATGTAAAATGACCCTATTATGTGCAGTTGTTTCCTCTCCAGAGGGCTTCCTTTCCTCTTTTCTTTTGCTGGGAGTCTGAGGCTGTTCTTTGTTTTTTGAAAACTTTCCTCCCCAGTGGCTGTAATTTGCTCAACTCCTCTCCTGCACTCTGGGTCACCTTCGTTCCAGCTTTCAGCTCTGGATGTGGCTTGCCTTACATAGGTACAGTAACTTCCAGTTCAGGGGATCCCAACCCACAGAGCCAGAAGTAGTCAATGTTCAAAAACACTCAGTTTTTCCATTTAGGTGCATCATCATTTAAGGGCTAGGCCAGGAGTGTGTACTGATTGCCAACGGTTCCACCATGGGCCACCCTGATTTCTGGGGCACTGCTTTGTATGAGTGCACACACCAACTGCT
>JAQZBX010016861.1:17765-36204 GCA_029593785.1 Cabassous unicinctus
AAAAGTCAGTTTTCCTGGATATAAACTCCTTGGCTTACACTTTGCCCTATTAGGTATGTTATGCCATTTTCTTTTGATAGAAAGCATTGCTGTTGAAAAGTCTGATGATAATCTAATTTTCTTTTTCTTATGTCACTTGCTACCTTTTCCCCTTAATGCATAAAGAATCACCACCCACCCACTCCCATTATCCAGTAAATTTCCCAAAATCTCTCAGTGTGCTCATTCTGAGCTGATTTTCTCAGGTATATCATGTACTCATTTAATGTGCATGTGCCAATCTGTTGTCTCTCAGCTCCAAATCCATCCTTCATTGTCTGCTCTGCAGTAACAGAGCTGGACTTTGCTACTATTTCTCATTTGCCAGCTGGCCTGATGTTAAACTTTGTCGGTAGAGGGTGCTGTAGGGACACTGGAGGAGGAAGGGATTTCTTTTCTTGATTCTGGGTGCTTCACTCTCCAGGGCCATGCAGCTTCTGCAGAGTTCAGCTCCAGCAGTGCCTATGGCCAGCAGCACAGCCCTTCCCCATGGACGGCTTTGCAGCCTCAGCCAACTTCTCCACCATTCAGTGAGCCACAGCTGTGCCCTCTCCATCAAGGTCTTGCTCTGGGTCCTGGGGGTAGGGGGTTTTTCGGGGGCCCTCTATTGCAACCATAGGTATAGAGGTTCTCCCTTTATCTGCTGCTCTTCCTTTATCTGCTATTCTTTAGAGTTCTTTTGACTACTAATTAGCTCTTCCCCCATTACTCCAATCCCCTATTATAATGAATAATTCTTTAAATTAAACTTCTCCTATTCAAATTACTTTGTGGTTTCTCTCTCCTGAGTGAACCTGACTAATTCAGTGTAATATCAAATCTTTTCATTTTCTTTCTATTTTTTTTTTTTTTAATTTCAGGAAAGTTTCCTTGAATTATAATTTTTAGTATTTGTTCTGTATCCTTGCTTTGGTTTTCATTTTCAGGGACTCTTATTATCTTATAGGTTGGATTTTCTTTGCTTATTTCCAATATTTGTCATATTCTCTTGAATCCTTTTTATGTATTCATTTCTTTTTTATTTAAAAATTATCCTTATAAACAAAAAGAAAAAAAAAAGAAAAAATTATCCTTTTCCTTTCTCTTTCTCATAAGACATCATCATGTTTCTTCTAGTGTAGTCTTCATACATGAAATTATTTTTTCTTTTATTTCTAAATATCCCCTAAGTGCTGCCATCTCATTTCTGAGCTTTTCTAATTATGATTTTCATATTTTTTTTTTTTATTGTTTTGAAATAATTGGGATAGAGTTGTTCTGTTTTTTAGGCATGTCTTTATGGCATACTTTCACTGTCTATATAGATGTTATTCTGCCCTTATTCTCTTTTTTCCACATAGAAACTTTGGATGTGATTTAACATCAGTACTTTTCTGTTCCCCATTTTTTATATGAAATTAGTTTTCCCAAACTTTTAGAATGAGGTGTGCTAAGGAAAGCTTTTCTAACTTCACAGTGCTTCCTCTCCTTGTGTCAGGTATTGTGGTGGGTTTTTTTTGTTTGTTTGTTTTAAATGCAAACTAAAGCTAATTTTGTAAACATTTCCTCTGTCCCTATCTCAGGTAGTGTTTTTAAAAAGTATGGTGAGTAGCAGCTCTGGCCACAGGGTCAGGTGAGGAGGGGCTCCTGGTCCAGCCGCCGCTGCTCCACCATTCCGGGCTGGAGCTCCCTCTAGCGCCGCTGAGCAGCCGCCGCGGCCGGAGGAGGGCTGAGGAACGAGGCTGAGAGCCCCGAGGCTGGAGCGGAGGGTAGAGGGTCAAGGGCAGAATCACTTATCACTGGCTGAAGGTACCTTAACATGGGGACTCTTCTTAAAGTTTTGACATGCTCAGACCTTGTGCAGGGGCCAAATTTTTCCCTTCGTTTTGAAAATGCCCAGACTATAGAATCTGAGAAGGAAATTTATAATCGGGTGAATGTAGTATTAAAAGATGCAGAAGGCATCTTGGAAGACTTACAGTGTTATAAAGGAGCTGGCCATAAATGTGAGAGGCAGTCCAGCATCCAGCAGATGAGAAGTTGCAAGACAAGGCATGGGGTGTAGTTCCACAAGTAGGTAAATTAAAGAAATTTTATGAAGTTTCTCAGAGGTTAGAAGCAACATTAAGAGGTCTTCTGGGAGCCTTGACAAGTACCCCATATTCTCCCACCAGCATCTAGAGCGAGAGCAGGCTCTTGCTAAACATTTCGCAGACATTCTTCACTTCACACTTGGTTTGATGAACTCAAGATAACAAATCCTGCCATACAGAATGATTTCAGCTGTTATAGAAGAACATTGAGTCGTATGAGGATTAATAATGTTCCAGCAGAAGGAGAAAAGAAGTGAATAATGAATTGGCAAGTTGAATGTCTTTATTTTATGCTAAGGCAACCCCAAGCTGAAAACTTTAAGTGATGCCACAACAAAATTTGTATCAGAGAATAAAAATTTGCCACTAGAAAATACCACAGATTGTTTAAGCACCATGGCTAGTGTGTGCAGAGGCATGCTCGAGACGCCAGAATACAGAAGCAGATTGGCAAGCGAGGAGACGGTGTCCTTCTGCTTGCGGATCGTGGTGGGTGTCGTCATCCTCTGACCACATACATCCATTGGGAGCATTTACCAAAACTTCAAGAATTGACATGAAAGGTTGTATCAAAGTTCTTAAGGACCAACCTCCTCATAATGTAGAAGGTCTTCTAAATGCTCTCAGGTACACAACAAAACATTTGCATGATGAGACTACCTCCCAGCAAATTAAATCCATGCTGCAACAACAGTTCTGGAATAAGCACCTGCTGTACAAAGAAGACAGTATTCTGCAATGACTGAGGATGCACAACTTTTTAGTGATCGCAATTATTATCTCATTTATTCTTGCTTTTTATTTCTTTCCTCTGTTATTCTCCCCTCTTTTTTGATCATATTCTTCATGTTCTTAAGGCTTCTTTTCTGTGCCAAATCATAGTTATACTCTGAAGGGATAGTGTCCTTTCAAACAAGCCATCTAAGGCAGCTAATTATGCATTGCATTGGGTCTCTACTGAGAAAAATTCTTTGACTTGAACTAAATATTTTTAAGTGTGAATTTTTGGGAAAACTAATATTTAATATTGCTTCTCCTGCATGGCAAAACTGCCTATTCTGCTATTTAAAAACCCTTACTGACTTTATTTTCTACTGCCGCTTTTTCACGTGCAGCTAAAATGAAAATATTTAAATTAACTGTGTTGTACAAAATGGTATCCAACACAAACTTTTTTTTAAATGAGTAAGACTTTTGTTTAAAGTTTTAAGTTTGCATTTTGACTTATTTTGTAAGGATGTATGTTGTATGTTTAACCTTTATTAACTAACATTGAAAACTGATGTGTGTGTAGAATATTTTGTATGCATGTTCATGTTTAAAGAATGGGCTCTTGATAAAATAAAAATCAGCTTTCATTTTTCTGAAAAAAAGTATGGTGAACTATTAGAACTAATAAACGAGTTCAGCAAGGTTGCAGGATACAAGATTAATATGCAAAACTCGGTTGTATTTCTATATTCTTGCAACGAACAATCCAGAAATGAAATTTAAAAACCAATTCCATTTACAATAGTATCAAAAAGAATAAAATACCTAGGAATAAATTTAACAGCAAAAGTGTAAAACCTATACTCTTGAAACTACAAAATACTGTCAAAAGAAATTTTATAGGATCTAAGTAATGGGTTCAAACAACTTAAAATTATCAAGATGGCAATGCTTCCCAAGCTGACCTGCAGATTCAATGCAATCCCTGTCAGAATCCCAGCTACCTTCTTTGCAGAAATTGATAAAATGGTCCTAAAATGCATTTGGAAACTGGACCCAGGATAGCAAAAAAATAAACAAAAACAAAGTTGGAGGACTCACACTTCCCAATTTCATAACTTATTAAAAGCAAGAGTAATCTAGACAGTGTGGTGCTGGTATATAGATAGACATATAGATCAGTGGAATAGAGTTGAGAATCAAGAAATAAACCCTCACATTTGTAGTCAATTGGTTTTCAAAAAAGGCTTACAAAACAATTCAATTTGGAAAGAATGGCCTTTTCAACAAGTGGTGCTGGGACATCTGGATATCCAAATGCAAAAAAATGAATTTGTACCCCTATCTTACACCATATACAAAATTTAGCTCAAAGTGGATCATAGTTCTAAATATAAGAGCTTAAATTATAAAACTCTTAGGGAAAAAACATAGAGGTAAATCTTTGTCACCTTGGATTGGGTAATGACTTCTTGGATATGACACCAAATGTACAAGCAACAAAAGAAAAATAGATTTATTGGACTCCCTCAAAATTAAAAACTTTTGTGTTTCAAAGGACACCAACAAGAAAGTGAAAAGACAACCCACTGAATGGGAGAAAATATTTGCAAATCATATATCTGATAAAGGACTGGTATCTAAACTATATAAAGAACTCTTATAACTCAATAAAAGACAAATAACCAAATTGAAAAATGGACAAAAGATCTGAATAGACATTTCTTCAGAGAAGATATACAAATGACCAATAAGCACGTGAAAAGATGCTCATGTCATTAGTCACAGAGAAATGCAAATCAAAACCATAATGAGATACCACTTCACCCCACTAGAATGGCTACAATCAAAGAGAACAATGAGGTGAGGAGAAAGTGAGGGTGAGGAGAAAGTAGAACCCTCATACTCTGCTGGTAGGAAAGCAAAATGGTGCAGACACTTTGAAAGACAGTCTGACACTTTCTCAAAAAGTTAAACCTAGAGTTACCATTTGAAAACAAGACTACACAAAAACTTGTACACAGATGTTAGCTCTTCTTCCTATTGGGGATGGTGGTGGTCAGGCAGAGTCCTGCTTGGTTCCATTCATCAGGCCCATCTGCTGTTTGGGGCAGATTCACATTAATCAAACTTGTAAGATTGATGTATAAACTGACAATGCCAATTTAGTTCATTTTTTTGCATAAGAAAAGTTGCTGCCAAAGGAATTGGAATGCTCCTGGTACCACAATCTGTGAATCCTTTACCTTGTGGCTAACCCATATTTGGAAAAACCATAAACAGAAAATGGTTTGGGAAGATGGAATCAGGACAAGGGAACTTGATGAAGTCAGTAGCTACCGGCATCCTGTCAGTGTAGCCCGACACATCTCAAAGGGGTGGCCTTGTCCACGGGATGAGAACCCTAGAGGCTCTAGGCCAAAACACATTACTAGGTATTTACCCAGAAGATCTGAGAGCTGAGACACAAACAGACATCTACACACTGATGTTCATAGCGGCATCATTCACGATTGCCGAAAGTTGGAAACAACCCCAGTGTCCACCAACTGATGAATGGATAAACAAACTGTGGTGTATACACGTGGTGGAATATTATGCAGCGGTAAGAAGAAATGAAGTTGTGAAGCATATGACAACATGGATGAACCTGGAGGACATTATGTCGAGTGAAGCAAGCTAGACACAAAAGGACAAATACTGTGTGATTGCTCTAATATGAACTAAATATAATGTGTAAACTCTTGGAGTTAATAATTAGAATATAGGTCACCAGAAAATAGAAGGAGGGTAGAGAATGGAAAGCTGAGGGTTAATCTGTGCAGAATTGGTAAAAAAGGTTGTTTGTAAATCTTTGGAAATGAATAGAAATGGTTAAAGCATATCACAGTGTAACTAGCAGTGCTATTATATGGGTGTGACAGTGGTTGAAAGGGAAAGTCTAAGGTCATGTATATTACTAGAAGGAAAGCTAAAAACTCTAACATGGGACTGTATAAGATAGTAAAACCTCATGTAAAACATGAATATGGGTGATATTGCATTTATAAGACTGTTTTTACAAAATATAAATACAAATATACTAGAGAGAAGGAAAAAGAAAGCAGATATGTACAGCAGGGGAAGCATAAAGAGATTGAGAGGTGATGAGTTTGTTTATTATTATTATTGGAATAATGGAAGTGCTGTAAGAATGATTGAAGTGATGAATGCACAACAATGAGATTATATCAAATACCATTGATTGTACACTTTGGATGGATTTATGTTTATGAATATGTATCAATAAAATTGATTTGTTAAGGAAAAACAACCAAAACACCACCTACCATTGCCCACCAACGCTTTGCTTGGACAGGCACTACTGTGGTTCCTCTAGTGTGAGTCTGTGGCCACGCTCCCTTCTGGAGGACATGATCTTTCTTGAGAGGTGGGAAGAGGGGCTTCCAGCAGAGTCTTAGAGGCCTGGGAGCCATTCTAGAAATTTCAGATGGGCTTTCCAGGATCTTTTTTCTTCTTCTTCTTTTCTTTAAAGAAAAGGGAGTGCTTTTATTCTCAAGTGTTTACGGGTTTACAAACAAGGGCATTTTGTCTTAAAAAGCAGCAGGGCGATACTCATGGCCTGAGAAGGGGTCACAGGCCAGTGGGCTGGGCCAGGCCACCCCAGGTCCCGGTCTGCCCAGTCCACCCTCCGCCTGGTTCAGAGGGATGGCTGGTGACGGAGAGGGAGGCCATGGGAGAGGCAGGGAGGTAAGAAAGTGTCCTCCAGGGCTCTCACTTAGCACTGAATGGTGGGGCAGGCGCGTGGGTGGGCAGGAGGATATACACTCACAAAACAGAAAATACAGTTTTAAAAACCCCATGAAACAGGCGGCTCAGCCTCTGGCCTGTGCTGCTCCCGGGACCAGCCAGCAACCTTCCAGGGACCTGCAAAGGCCTCGGTGACTGGACCCAGCTAGGGAGGGCGGAGGAGGGCGGGGAGCGTGGACAGGACTAGTGGTCCCTCCACCCCATCCTCTCACAAAGAGGGCGCGGGGCAACTGCAGGAGAGAAGGTGGTCTCCTCCCCTAGGAGCAGAGAGGAGAACGGCCCTTACTTTTTAAACATGGCCTTTGTGTATAGCTAATAATAGTGGGTCAGTATAATGGATGGAGGGTACAGTGACGCCCAAGTCCAGGCTCCTTCTGAAAACTCTCGGAGGGCAATCTCATTTCCCCATCGTCCCCATTCTCGGGCAGTGTGGGGAGCACCATCAGACACTGCTGTAATGAATCCAGCACGATAGCATCTATGGCCCTGGTAGTCTCCACCTCTGGGTACCGGCCTGAAACGTGGCTTTAATCTTAGGAAGACAGAGGGTGCATCACAGGCCTGCAGCCTTCTCGTAGTGTGCTCACGCATCCTGAGGGACAGGAGGCCATCAGCAGCCCTTCCGGGCCGTGAGGGGCAAGCCTGTGGGCCTCCACATTGCAAAGTGCAGGCATGGCAGACTGTGTGTGGCTGTCCACCCATCTGGGCATGCCTCCAGGAGGCCGCTGGGAGAGGGTTGAATTCCACGCATGAAATACTTATTCAGAGATGTGCGTCAGCCCTGACGTTCTGGAACCTCATAAAAATGCTAACACCCTTTTCCTCATCCATATGTAACCCTAGAAAAAAATCAAACTGGCTCAGCCATAATTTATATGGGCATATAATACCCCACTTACACTTTAACACTCCCTCATCTTTGTCACTGAATGACACCCTGAGAGTTTATGATCCTGCACTGAAGCTTTCTCTTCACAGCTGTGAGAGGATGTATGGACTCCTGTTTAGGAGAGTCCAAGAGGGCTACAAAACAAACTCGCCTCATTTTCACCAAGAGTGCATTCCCTTCTTAGCTAAAAAGTGGTCATGAGCGTAATGCCTTTATAAATAATATGCTTCCCAAACCAGCTGGATTCCTCTTCCTTTGAGCTGTCCCTTGGCCTGGTGTTCAGACACCCACGGGGCAGGCGGCTGCGCCTGTCTGCGGCCCGGAGGCCCTTGTCTAGCAGGGGCTTTCTCTGGGGCCTGGGGGCAGGGTGTGAGCCTGACCCCTCCTCCACGCCCCGTCCCCAATATAAATGGGTGCCTTGCAGTGTGGCCATCCCCTCCATCCTCCTCTCTCCCTCCAATCGCACTCCTTAGACAGTGTCATCCTCGGGGCCCCCTGCTCTTCCTCTCTCCATCTAAGTCACACCATCCCTCAAGACCTTATCCTCCATGAAAATGTCTCTTCCTCAAAACTGTACCCCCCCTCCCCAGTGTCTCTCTCCTTTTGCATCCCCATCCCACCCCTCTTAAGGCACTTACCCATGCCAGGCAGCACCTATTTGGTATTTACCCATCCCTGGGCTATGGACGCCCAGAGCTTTGGACTAGGTCCCTTCCATCTCTGGATCACCTCCAGCTCCAGCCCCCAGCAGGTGCTCCATTTGATAAGGGGGAAGAAATGGTCCCTCCTTTCTGGTTTAGGCTGCAGGTGTTTTTATTCCTATGTTGGATATATCCCCCATACTTGGGTTTTCTCTTCTGAGAAAGGCCTGTTTTTCCCCTTTGTCCGTTTATTTGTAAGGCCTTAGTGTTTTTCTTATCGACATTTATAGAATATTAGTATAAATGTTTTCCACAACTGGATTAGCCTTTCAATTATGGTAAGGTAAAAGGAAGTAGTAAATTACAGGGCAGGGTTGTTTCTTTAGGAACTGTTGTAAAGTGCCTATGTTGTAATTCCTACAGAAGTTGTAAATTCCTATGTAATCGCAACTGTTCCTTTGTGATTTCTTTGCTTCTCTTTTTTTTAATTTTTCTTTTTTTTTTTTTTGCTTTTGCTTCTTAATATATTCTTTCTCCCATCAGAGTTTACAAGTAAAATTTCCTTCATTCTTTCTGTCATCAGTCTACTGGGACTGTATTCTGGTGACACCTCCAGTCTGATCTGCTAACAACCCAGGAGAAAACCCGCCTTTTGCCCCAGGAAAGCACACCTGGCTAGTCCTGGGAAGAGAGCACGCCCTGCTCATTCTCATCACCATCCCTAACTATCTGTCCACTTCTGCCAGTGGTGCACATTGCACAGCTGCCAGTAGGCTGTAACCTGAAGGAAGGCCCATTTTCTCTCATTTACTGCCATCTCCCAATTTGGGGGGAAATAATTAAAAATAAACTCTGCTAACCCAGGAAACTTGTCCACAAAGGTAGAAGAGAAAGAAAATAGTTTTGCTATCCAATAAGCATTAACCAGGTTACAATGCACATCTCAGGCAATCCAACCAAGAGACGGCAAAGACAAAAGAAGATAAAATCCATTACCTACCTGGAACCAGTTAGATACAAACCAGTTTGTACCTGGAGCCAGGCAGATACAACACAAGGCGTACATGGAGCCAGAAGGTACAACGCATTATGTACATATTGATTGTCTTTATCCAAAGGAAAAATAAAACTATCTTCGGGGAGTGGATGTAGCTCAGCGACTGAGCGCTTGCTTCCTATGTACGAGGTTCTGGGTTCAATCCCCAGTACCTTATAAAAAAAACCCACAAAACAACTCTCTTCTTGGAGCCAAGCCTTGCCCTCCCACAGAAACAGGAGACCAGGTACACTTTTCTTGACTTTGCTATTGCAGAGTGATGGTTTCAGGGTCCCCAAGAAAGATGAAAACTGGCAAGAGGGTCATCAGCTTTTAAAAAGATTTACATAGCTCTCAAAGAGACAGAGAAAGCATTTACAATTTCAAGTTTTCTAAAGGCGATGCTAAAGAGAGGGTGGAAGTTCTCTTTCCCTTTTGGCACCAGGGAAATTTTTAAATTAAAAATATGTTTTTAAAAAGATTTGTATTTACCCTTATACAAACACCAGAGTATCTGGCGCATACTCAATGTGCTGAATGAATGAACAAATGAACAGATGAACGAAAAAGCAATGAATCCCTTCTTTCTAGAGACCAGGACTTCCCCTGGGCCATCCACGTTCAAGGAACAAACCCCCAGCTCCCAGCGCTGCCTGCACCAGCCTCCGATCCCCTTCCTCTGTACCCCTGCCTTCTCATCTGCTGGTCTGGCTGTCCTTCTGGGCTCTGCTGTCTCAGGCCGTCTGAACCTCTGAGAGGTGGGAAGGAGCCCTCCCTGATCGGTGGGGCATGTGGAGCCTGGACTGGGTTGACAGAGGTCTGTCTGTCCAGCCTGGGGCCCTGGTGGAATCTGAGGCTCAGGTCTGGGCAGGGCAGAGAGGCCTTGCTGCCCCCTCTTCAGGGATCTGGTCCTCTGAGAACCCTCCTGCTGGTCACACAGATTCTCCGGTGCCTGAGGGTTGTCAGTGTGGGCAGCGCTGCCAGAGCAAGGCACAAAGCCCTTCTCTGCCCCAGACCTCTCACAAGGACCTTGCACCCCACCCAGATATTGACACTGATTTCTCAGGTGGGGTCAGCTGAAGTCATCAGTGTTTCCTGGAGCATTTTCTTCACCTGCCAAGAGCGGCAGTGAGTGTGAGGATGGTTTTGTAGCTGAGTGAGGAGGCTGAATCCATAAGCTGAGCCCGCTGTACCCGCACGTGCTTGTCAGTCCAGGGCTTGGAGGTAGTTCTAGCAAAAACCTAAGTCTACACTTTTAACACTTGCCTCAGCCAAAGACTGTTTTCTGAAAGAATTTACATCGTATCAGATCATTATATTAAGCAAAATTGAAAGCAGAAAACAATGTGGATTTTAAAATTGAGACATTGTGGTTTCTGAGCCTGTCATTGTTTTCTGAGGACAGTCGCTTGTCATAGGACATCTTTGGGTCTGCAGGGAGGCCTCACCTTCTTGATCCTTCTCAGCCTCAAAGCCCTTTTACCTGACCACACACCTGCTCCTCTTGGGTGCAGAAGAGAGAAAGGCAGAGCCAACAGATGGGAAGGTAACGGAGGGCTCTTCACTTTCAAAATAAATGTGCATAAGCATCTTTAAAAAGAGCCAGGTGCTTCTGGGTGTGAGGTACAGGCAGACGGGCTCTCGCAGACATTGCCGGTGCCGAACTGGTAAAATCCTCTGGGGAAGCCATTTGGCATGAATGTTGGTGTTTTTACCCTCTGACCCTTTAATTTCAAGGAATTCGATCCTACGAAAAGAATTCTAAACATGGTAAAAGCTCAGTGCCCAATTATATCCAACCCCCTTTCCGTCTCCTGCCTGGCGCCTACACCTTCTTCCCACGGATGCAGTTCTAGAGCTGCATAGGAAAAAAAGCAGAAACAACCTAATTGTACATGTGTGTGGGGTTAGATAAATATTTCCTTGTACTTTACTTCCGTTTTTCTGGTTGCAAGGAAGAGACTCAGGTGGGGTTAGTTGTAAAGATGCAGCGCCTGGGATAGGAGAGCTGCCCAGACCCAGCTGCCCAGGGCCCTTCCTGCCTGCTCTCAGGGGCTTCCCACGGGAGCCATCCCCTGCCCTGGCCCTCTCTGCTCGTCCTCCTGGGTCTTCCTGCAGGCTCCCCACGGCCCCCCTTCCTTTGGGCATGTGCTCTGCCTTCTAGGTGCTCCTGGCAGCTGCCATGTGGCATCCATGCCCCTTCTTCTCACAGAGCCCTCTCCCTACCCTGTCCCCGTCCTCCCTCTACTGGGTGCTGGGTGCTGAGTCTGCCCTGTTTTCTCCCCTCTCTCTGTAGCTCTGGGACAGAGGCAAACTGAACATTCCTTAAAATGCCATTCTGAAGACAAAATCAAAACTGACTTCAAATTCCTTCAAAAACATTCCATAAAACACAAATTATGTCAGGTTAATAAATGGTGGGAAGCGACAAATCTACATCTGTACATTTGCTAAATTTGTCAAATTGGTTTTCAGTGAACTGGTAAAATAACTCTAAATATGCTTAACAGAAAATGACTTAAAAAAAAAAAGAATTCAAATCAATATAAACTGAAAAATCCTCCTATGACAAGTTATAAATCTGGAGTATAGTCATATACAGAGTAGAGTCAGGAAAAGACTAAATTGGTCATCTCGTTTCCAACAACATTAAAGAAGTCTGTTCTCCAAAAAAAGTGCTTGGATAATCAGTGTATTTGCTAGTTTGGTGAATTGGTCATTTGGTGACTTAACTGATAAAAGGGGCAAGTGGAACCCAGGGAATTTGTTGTGTGACTGCAGCTGAGTGTCAGGGACCCTGGACAGTCACTGGGTGGCTCCTCTCTTTCTTTCTCTCAGTCTCTGTCTCCGTCTTTCTCTGGGTCTCTGTGCCTCTTGCCGTCGCTCCCTGCCTCTCCCTGTTCCTCCCTGCCTGTCTGCCTCTCTCTCTCCAGACAGCCACGTCCCTGCTCCTCTCTGCCCCTCTTCCCCAGGCACCAAGCCAGCCCCTGCTGCATTAGTTCAGCTGCCAAGTACTGCCAGCCTGCCCAGTGCCCCTCTGACCCTAACTGCCAGCCCCTGCCACCCAGTGCTCCTTTATTCACAGGCTCGGCTTAGTCCTGTGCCTGAATGCCAAACTCCAGGCTCTGCTCAGGTCAGGCTCTACCTCTGCCTAACCCGGTGTGACCATGTGGAGCCACACCTTCTCTAATCCAGGAATCCCACAGGAAGAAATGGCGTGTCTGTGGAGAGCCAACCCCCTTTCCCTCTCCTGCCTGGCGCCTACACCTTCTTCCCACGGATACAGTTCTAGAGCTGCCCTCACCCTCCAGGAGGGTCTATTTATTGTTCCAGATGAGCTTCAGAGTCGTTTGGGCACATTTCCTCCTAAAAAAAAAAGTTCCATTGAGATTTTGATTGACATTAAATATAAACAGCAATTTGAAAAGAATTGACATCATTACAATATTGAATCTTCTCACTCAGAAGCATGTCTTTTTTTTTTTTTAAAAGTCCAGTCTTTATTTAAATGCAGTTCAGCTGCTACATTGGGGAAAATACAAAATACTGTATTATCTATGTGCAGAATGTACGGATGTAAATTTTTTACATTTAAGATAAACATGATCGTCAATAAAGAATGGGTGAAGTAAAATAAGCATTCTTTAAAATCAACATACAAATGAGCTTACTAATTATTTAGTAATATTATACTTGAAGGACAACCACATTTATTATGTTATAATATAGGATTATCATTAAAAGGTTGGGATAAAAGTTCAAACTTTTAAATAAAAAATTAAAATCTAACAAATCAACAAAAGACCGTTCATGTATGGTTATTATCTTTTCATTGTAGCTAATTCCTTACAGCCAGATAATTTTCCAAAGGAAGTAGTAGTTTCCCTCTGTTTTGATTAGTTGGAAACCCACCAGTGCTAGAAGCTCTTAACACTCATTGTATATATGAAAAGGAGTATATTTCTTAGGTCAAAGGTGTTTTTTTTTTTTTTTCTTTTTGAGGTGCCATGGGCCGGGTACTGAGCCCAGGACCTCGTATGTGGGAAGCCGGTGCTCAACCACTGAGTCACATCGGCTTTTCTGAGTTGTTTTTTTCCATTGTTTTGCTTGTTGTTTGTTTTTGTTTTTTCAGGTGGCACCAGAAACTTATCTATTCCCACTGAAAGTTTTTTAAAAAACTTGTTTTTTAAAAAAACAAATCAATTTTATTGCTATAAATTAGTAATGCATACAAACCAAACTGTACACTCAATGATATTTGGCATAATCACAGTTATGCATTCATCACTGCAATCATTATTAGAGCATTTTCATTACTTCAATAATAATAATAAACAAGAAATAATCAAATGAAAAAGTTATCACCTCTCAATCTCTCTTTGCTTCCCCTGCCGTAGATACATAGCTGCTATTTCTGGCTATTCTTACATATTTATTTATTTATTTTAAAGCAGTTTTATTGAGATGTATTCACATACCATACAATCTATCCAAAGTGTATACTCGGTGGCGTAGTAGAATCACCATGTTGTGCATTCATCTCCAAAAAAATTTTAGAACAATTTCATCACTCCAAAAAGAAAAACTCCACACCCCTTAGCAGTCACCTCTCAATCCCTCTATCCTTCCACAGCCCTACATAAGCACTAATTCATCTTTATAAATTGATTCATATTCACATATTAAATAAATGCAAGCATACAGTATGTAGTACTTTGTGCCTGGTTTCTTTCACTTAGCATAATGTGGTTTTTTTGTTTGATATTAACATCTTGTAACATTAACATAAATTTGTTCAGTTTCAAAGATAGTGTTATATATGCACTATCACCCATATTTCTATTTCACATGAGATTTTACTATGCTATATAGTCCCATTTTACATTTTTTACCTTTCTTTTTAGTAATTGACATGACCTTAGAATTTCCTTTGCAACCACTGTCATACCCATATAGTAGCACTGCTGGTTACAAACATTATGTTGTGCTTGCACATTTTCTATTCATTTCCGAAGATTAACACACATTCTTTTATTTTGTTTTATTTTATTGAAGTATAACATTCATACGTGAACATGCATAAACGATAAGTGTATAGTAAAAGTTGTGAACCTACAAAATAAACATGGCTAACATCATACAGGGCTCCCATACATCACCCCACCACTAACACCTTGCATTGCTGTGAAACATTTGTTACAAAGTATACAAGAACATCATCAAAATATTACCACTAACTATAGTCCATATCTTAAATTTGATGTATTTTTTCCCCAACCCACCCTGTTATTTTTAAATATATTTTTATTACAGAGGTTGTGAACTTACAAAACAATCATGTACTTGTGTAGAATTCCCATACACCACCCCTTCACCAACACACCACACCTTGGTGGAATATTTGTAACAGATCATGAGATAATATTATCAGACTGTCACCACCAACAATGGTCCATGGCACACTTTCCATACTCCCCCATTATCAACACAGTACGTCTTTGGCATAGATGCATGAATATTACAGTATTGCTGTTAACCACAGTCCATAGGTCACTCCAGTTGTATTTTTCTCACGCTTCTCCACATTTCCACCACCTGCAATAGTGATGTATATCTGCTCTAGCTCACAAAGGACACTCTTGCATCTGTACCATCAACCACAATTCTCATCCACCTCTGGGTTCACTGTTATTCAGTCCCTAGATTATTCTCTAGCTTTCTTTCAATTGACATTTACATCCTTAGACTACCCTTTTCAGCTTCCAACCTATTTATAAACTAGCTGCTGCTCACTATAATGTGTTACCATTAACTCTGTCCATTTCCACACTTTTACAGTCAAGTTAATTAAAACTTCTACATACATTAAGCATCAGTACCCCTTCTCAGCCTTCCTCTTATCTCCTAGTAACCTATACTCTACGTTTTAACTCTGTGCGTTTCTTCTTTGTATTTAGTTCATATTATGAGACCATACAATATTTGTCCTTTTGTGTCTGGCTTACTTCACTTAGCATAATGTCTTCAAGATTCATCCATGTTATCATATGTGTCCCAATTTCATTTCTTCTTACTGCAGCATAATGTTCTATCATATGTATATGCCACATTTTTAACACAATCCTTTTTACCAGTTCTGCACTAGTTAACTTTCCATTCCATAAACTCATTCTATTTTCTGGTGACCCATATTCAACCTAACTCCATAAAATCGCACAATATATTTAATTCATAATAGTGCAATCATACAGTATTTGTCCTTTTGTGTCTGGCTTGCTTCTCTCAACATAATGTCCTCCAGGTTCATCCATGTTGTCATATGTTTTACTACTTCGTTTCTTCTTACAGCTGCATAATATTCCATTGTGTGAATAGATCACAGTTTATCAGTTTATCAGTTGATGGACACCTGGGTTGATTCCATCTTTTGGGAATCATGAATAACACCACTATGAACATTGGTGTGCAGATGTCTGTTCGTGTCACTGCTCTCAATTCTTCTGGGTATATACCCAGTAGGGGTATTGCTGGGTCACGTGGCAAATTTATATTCAACTTCTTTAGGAACTGCCAAACAGTCCTTCACAGTGGCTGTACCATTCTGTATTCCCACCAACAATGAATAAGTGTTCCTATCTCTCCACATCCTCTCCAACACTTGTAGTCCTCTGTGTTTTTAATAGTGGCCATTCTAATAGATGTGAAATGATATTTCATTGTAGCTTTGATTTGCCTTTCCCTAATCACTAATGATGTTGAACATTTTTTTCATGTGTTTTTTCAACATTTATATTTCATCTTTGGAAAAATGTCTATTTGAGTCTTTTGCCCATTTCTCAATCAGGTCATTTGTCTTTTTATTGTTGAGTTGTAGCATCTCTTTATATATCCTGGATACTAAACCCTTAGCAGACATGTAATTTCCAAATATTTTCTCCAATTAAGTCAGCTGCATTTTCACCCTTTCGACAAAATCCTTTGCGGTGTAAAAGTGTCTAATTTTGAGGAGGTCCCATTTATTTATTTTTTCTTTGGTTGCGTGTGCTTT
Organism: Cabassous unicinctus; assembly: GCA_029593785.1. Lineage (NCBI taxonomy): Eukaryota > Metazoa > Chordata > Mammalia > Cingulata > Chlamyphoridae > Cabassous > Cabassous unicinctus. The sequence continues at coordinate 34,012 of JAQZBX010016861.1, forward strand.
GGGTGTAAGGTCCAAGAAACCAGCACCTACCAGAAGATCTTTAAGATGCTGCCCTACATTTTCTTCTAGTAGTTTTATAGTCCTGGCTTTTATATTTAGGTCTTTGATCCATTTTGAGTTGATTCTTGTGTAGGGAGTGAGATAGGGATCCTCTTTCATTCTTTTGGTTATAGATATCCAGTTCTCTCAGTACCATTCATTGAAGAGACTGTTTTGTTCCAATAACATGGACTTGGTAGGTGTGTCAAAAACCAGTTGGCTGTAGAGGTGAGGGTTTACTTCTGGACTCTCAATTCTATTCCACTGATCGATGTATCTATCTTTATGCCAATACCATGCTGTTTGTTTGTTTTTTTTAAAGATTTATTTATTTATTTATTTATCCCCCCCTTGCTGCTTGTGTTCTGCTGTGTCCATTTGCTGTGTGTTTTTTCTGTGTCTGCTTATCTCCCCCTTGCTGTGAGGTCTTGCCGCATCAGCCCACCGCACCGCGCGGGCCGGCCTGCCCTCACAAGGAGGCCCCGGGAAGCAAACCCGGGGCCTCCCATATGGTAAACGGGAGCTCTATCGATTGAGCCACACCCGCTTCCCATACCATGCTGTTTTGACCACTGTAGTTTTGTAATATGTTTCAAGATCAGGCAGTGAAATTCTTCCCATATTGCTCTTCTTATTTTAGAATGCTTTTGGCTATTCGGGTGCACTTTCCCTTCCAAATAAATTTGGTTATTGCCTTTTCTATTTCTGTAAAGTAGGCTGTTGGACTTTTGATTGGTATTGCATTGAATCTATAAATCAATTTGGGTAGGATTGACATCTTCATGATATTTAGTCTTCTAATCCATGAACACGGAATGTCTTTCCATTTGTTTAGGTCTTCACTGAATTCTTTTAGCATTGTTTTGTAGTTTTCTGAATATAGGTCCTGTACTTCCTTAATTATATTGATTCCTAGATATTTGAGTCTTTTTGTTGCTATTGTAAATGGAATTTTTCCCCTGATTTCCTCCTCAGATCATTCAATACTAGTATACAGAAACATTACTGATTTTTGCATGTTGATCTTATATCCTGCCACTTTTCTGAACTCATTTTACAGCTCAAGTAGCTTTGTTATAGACATTTCAGAATTTTCTAAATATAAGATATCATCTGCGAATAGTGAGAGTTTACTTCTTCTTTTCCTATTTGGATACCTTTTATTTTATTTTTTCTTGTCTTATTGGTCTAACTAGGGCTTCTAGCACAATGTTGAATAACAGTGGTGACAGTGGGCATCCTTGTCTTGTTTCTGATCTTAGAGGGAAAGCGTTCAACCTTCCCCATTGAGTATGATGTTGGCTATGGGTTTTTCATATATGCCCTTCCTCATTTTGAGGAATTTTCCTTCTGTTCCTATCTTTTGAAGTGTTTTTATCAAGAAAGGATGCTGGGTTTTGTCAAATGCCTATTCTGCATCAATTGAGATGATCATGTGTTTTTTTTCCCTTCAATTTGTTAATGTGGTGTATTACATTAATTGATTTTATGTTGAACCACACTTGCATACCAGGAATAAATCCCGCTTAGTCATGGTGTATAATTCTTTTGATATGCTGCTGAATTCGATTTGTAAGTATTTTGTTGAGAATTTTTGCATCTATGTTCATTAAAGAGATTGGTCTGTAATTTTATTTTCTTATAGTCTCTTTATCTGGCTTTGGTATTAGGGTGATGTTGGTTTTGTAAACTGTGTTGGGTAATTTTCCCTCCTCTTCAATTTTTTGGAAGAGTTTAAACAGGATTGGTGTTAATTTTTCTCAAAATGCTTGGTAGAATTCACCTGTGAAGCCATCTGGTCCTGGACTTTTCTTTGTTGGGAGAATTTTGATGACTGATTCAATCTCTTTAAATGTGACTGGTGTGTTGAGTTCTTGTATTTCTTATAGCATCAGTGTAGGTTGTTTGTGCATTTCTAGGAATTTGTCCATTGCATCTAGGTTGTCTAGTTTATTGGCATACAGTTTCTCATAATATCCTCTTACGATCCTTTTTATTTCTGTGGGGTCAGTTGTAACTTTCCCCCTTTCATTTCTGATTTTATTTCTTTGCATCTCTCTTTTTTCTTTGTTAGTCTAGCTAGGGGTTTGTAAATTTTATTGATCTTCTCAAAGAACCAGGTTTTGGTTTTGTTGATTTTCTCTCTCTCTCTCT
>JAQZBX010016862.1:0-36097 GCA_029593785.1 Cabassous unicinctus
CTAGGTCTCTGCCTTCCCCTACAGGCTCACTGTCTCTCAGAGCCAAGCTCCCAGAGCTCAGCTGTCATATTTGGGCCTCCTCTCTTACTCTTGGCTGCTATGCTTTCTTCCTGAGTTCAGCTGTGAGTTTTCAGGCATAAGGCTCATCTCTGGGCTTTAGCTCTTAGAGACTCTTGAGGATTCTTTCTTTGAGGTCAGCTGTGGGCAAATCTGGAGTCCTTTCTCTCACATGCAGGATCAAATATGGCAGCTTCCTTTCTCTCTGTGTCTTCATTTGTATCAGACCCAGCAAGAGGGCAGAGAACCAAGCTGGCTAATGACTCACTGACATAGTCTAATCAAAAGTATCTCACACTTACAAGATGTATGTCCAGGTCCTGATCCCAAACTACCAATAAGATAATTCACTCCATTTGTAAGGAATAATTAAGAAGGCAGAAAGAAAACAAGAATGGGTGCTAACTGACATCTCTTCATATGAAAAACATGAAAGAAGAAGAATAGAGAACTGCACAAACATTAGATCAAGATTCAGTGCCCAAAACACTTCTGATTTTAGCTTTTTCTTTATGTACCCTCATAAGTATTCCAATTTCTCCTGACGTGGGAATCATTTTAAAGAGGATTCCGACCATCTCCTCAAATTGTGCCCAACTCCTTGCCAAACTAAGGGAAGGCCATAATCCAGGAAAGGGACATTTGGGAAGGGAAAGGGAAATAACTTTAGCTAGGTAGTAGGAGTAAGGGAGAAAGGGAGGAAGGGAGACAAGGCCTTTACTTCCAAGCCAATTGCCTGGCTGCACAGGGCAGAATAGTGACTGCATGGGTAACTACGATGTATAGAGGTGGCGTCAACTGGAATATTTTCAGTGAGGCCTCACTCTTTCAGATGTTGCCCAGAAGTTTCATTCTTGTGAGTGTGGGACCTTTGATTGCATTAGATTCAGTTAAGGGAACTTTTGATTAGATCATTTTTATTAGATCACTTTAGGGCCTTTGATTGGACTATGTCAATGAGTTGTGAGGGTTAGGTCTCACCCTTTGCTGGAGTCTTATGTAACCAGAACGAAAAAGACAGCTCTCACTTTTACCCTGCCATGTGAAAGAGGACTTCAGGATCAGCTACAGCTAAGAGAGAGAGGCTAAGAGTGAGGCCAGAGGCTGAAACCAGGGAAGCACATGGGCACAGAAAGAGGCCCCTGAAATGCTAGGCCCAGGAGAAGCTCAAAGCTGAAGACATGAGCCCTGCTATGTGCCTGATCACCCTCAGCTGAGCTCAAGGAGAAGGTGAACCTGGAGGGGAAGGCAGGGATATCAGCAGAGTTCAGCCACCGTTTTGCCTCACCATATGGCAGAAGCCCATGTAACAGCATCTTTGATGATGCCTTGATTGGGACATTTTCATAGTCTTAGAACTGTAAGATTTTACCCCAGATAAATCTCCATTATAAAAACCAACCTATTTTTGGTATATTGCATTGATAGTTTTAGCAAACTAAAATAGCCATTAAATAGTTTACTGATTTTTCTCCCTGTAAAAAAGTTTATGCCAAGACCCAGAAAACAAAATAACCCAGTCAATTACATTTGCCAATACAAAGTTTCCTTTGTCAATAATCTGTAGCAAGGAATATCATCAAATTTCAACCAACTAAATTCTCTCATACAAAGCATAGACTAGCTTATTTCATAGAACCATAGCACAAAATTCTGATCGCTTCATTAATAATCTTAATTTTGCATAACACATTTTCAAAATGTTATAGTTATATACTATTGTGTGAAATACAAACATTTTGAGAAAATAATTTATGAAAGAATAAACAAGATGCTTTATAATTTCAGTGTACGTAAAAAGTCCATTGAAAACTTCTTGAAAATGCAGATGCTCTGGCTCTATTTTAATTAGTCAAATTTAGTGCCTCTGCAATGGTGGCCAGAGGCCTTCAAATGTAGCCAGTAAATATTTGTTTTCTGAATAATGAAATTTGGCAACAAGTGTTAATTAGAAACTCTAGTCAGTGGATGTGACAGTTTGAATTTGGTGATACCCAAAAAGTTTATGTTCTTGAACTTCTTTCAAGAAGTTGCTATGGCTATGGGACCCTTTTGAAAGGGCAATGTCAGTGAGGCATGAGTCAGGTTGCATCTCTGCCTCTTATTGGAGCTTTCTTATGAATCAGAGACATAGGAAGAGAGACCCAGAGAAAGGAGCCACCGTTTTTTATCCTGCCATGTGAGAAAAAAGAGAAAATAGAGAGAGAGAGAGGAATCCAGGTTCACCTATAGCTGCAGAGAAAGCAGAGAAGACCTGAGAGGCTGAGGGAGGTCCTGGAGTCTATAATAAGCAGAGCACAGAGGCATGGAAAGAGGCTCCTGAGCAGCTGGGCCCACAGAGCAGCTCAAGGCTGGAGAGACGTGCTATATGCATGATTGCTCACAGCTGAACTTGGGAAGAAAGCAGAGCAGCTGAGACTGAGAGATGGGGCTGGAAAGAGATAAGCCCTATACATGGTCACCCATAGCTGGGCTCTGGAAGATGGTGTACCATGAGGGGAAGGCAGGGACTGCAGCAAATATCGGCCATCATCTTTCTTCACAATGTGGCAAAACCCCGGGATCACCAGTAGCTGACTTTGGTGAGAAAACATCTCTGATAATGCCTTAATTTGGACATTTCATGACCACATAAATATAAGCTTTTAGTCCAAATGAAATTCCCATTATAAAAGCCAACCCATTTCTGGTACTTTGCATCAGCAACCCTGTGGCAAACTAAGACAGTGGACAAGATTTCAAGTTATTCCTCTTGTATTGCTTACTATAATGCAGACATATTCATTATGTGAACACCATAGAAACATAAATGAAAATCCAAAATGAAGATAAGAAATCACATTTACCACAAATTCATCACAATACCCCACAATTATTTTCATAATTTTTGTAATCACTTCAACTTTTAATTATTGTCATTAAATATCATACATAATTTTATGATTTGCTTTGCACACTTACCATTTTATGAATTGTAGCATATGCCATCAGTAATTCATCCTTTAGAATTTTCAGTGTGCTGTGACCAAATTTTCTTTTAAAGATTTTATTTTATTTACTTTATTAATTTATTTATCACATCCCCCCTCCCTAGATGGTTGTCTCATCTGTCTGCTCATTGTTTGCTCACCTTCTCCAGGAGGCACCGGGAACCGAACCTGGTATCTCCTACATGGGAGGCGAGTATCCAATGGCCTGAGCTGCATCCACTCTCCGTGGGCTGTGGGATCTGTTGGCTTTTGGCGTCTGCTTGTTTAGGCATCTGCTGGTTGCACTGGGTCTGGCGTCTGCTCATCTTCTTTAGGAGACTGGGACCTGAACCCAGAGCCTTCCACGTGGTGGGCAGGTTCCCAACTTGTTGAACCACATCCTCTTCCCATCTGACCAACTTCTATTTGCCAGTATGTACATCTTGGTGCTTGAGATATCAGGCTTTTAAATACCCCAGCTTCTTTGCCCCTCAAGTAGGAAAATTTAGAAATGCATGTTTTCACCATTTCTCAGAAATAAACCACTATGGTACTTGCTTAGTAAAGAGGTTTAATTTGCTGTCTTTTTTCCCCATATCACTTTCCCACTCTTTTACTAATACTTCTCCCCAAATCAATATTTTCTGTTGACTTCTGTATCAGGGTAGGCTTCTGGGGAAACCCAAACTAAAAAAAACATTTTCCATAATTCCATATAGTCTCTCATCAGTCTTCTTCAACATAGCTGATACATATTAGATCTTTGATAAATATTTTTTGAAGGATTGAATAAACTGCATCATTATTTTCTCTTTCAAAATCCTTTATCAGAGACTTTTCCCATTATATTCACATAGTTAACTCCTGGTATCTTTCAAAGCTCAATTACAAATGCCAAGTCATTTTCAAGTCACTCAACAATTATGCCAGAAGGTAATTCTCTTATCTTTCTTGTAGATTTCCAGGGTAATTTACAAATAATATTTGACAGTTCTCAGCATTATATATGTCATAACCTCACTGAGTGTCTGTACCTTAGTTATCATTCCTTTATTTGCTCCATTGTCCTATACTGATGATAGCATATAACACGCACTTAATAACAATTTCAAAAAAAAAATGAGTGACTAAGGTACATGAGACGTCTTTTATGCTCTGATTTCTTCCTGTTTTCTACATCCACATTAAGGTATTCTCAATGTTCCTTGATTCAAAAAACCTTAACTCAAAGCCATTAAGCATCTCTGCACAGGTAGCTTAGAGTAAGCATTTGAAGTAGGAAGCATTTATCCTTCCTTTTTTCCCTTTCTTTATATATATTTTTCATCTGCTATTTTCCTTTTGGGAGGTAGATATTCTTGGACCCCACTTCCCATCTCCTATTTTGACAGTACTTCTGAGCAGAATCTCACATTTCAAACATTTTATGATTCCTTCAGTCCATTATTTACCATGCCAATGGCTATCCCACCATGGCTATTATGAGTGACTGGCCAGGTTGCTGCATACTAACAGATAACCACTGAAAACTTGCCATAGTCAAGATAATAGTTGAATTGCAATAAAGTTCTTCAGTGGATTAACTGGAAGAGTTGAATATGAATATTATTATCATTATTATTATCTTTGTTTTGGTATTTTCATCAAACCATTTGAAGCTAGAAAGCTGAAAACTAATATTATTGCTTCAATGGCAAAGAAAATACTATGTCAATGCTAGGGGTCAATAATAGGGGAGTATGGGATTTTTTTCTGTTGGAATAAGGAAAATGTTCTAAAATTGGCTGGGGTGATGACAGCACATTTCTGTGATGAAACTGAGAGCCACTGAGTGTATATTTTGGATGGAGTATATAAAGTATGGTACTGTATAGCACATTGATTCATGAAGTGGTTGATGGATTGTGGTTAACAGTACAAATATGAGAGCATTCTCTCATGAACTGTAACAAACACACAATACTAATACATGTTGTTTTAATAGGGTGGTTTATGGAACAAATACACAAAATGTAAGCTTTGGACCATAGTTATCAGTGATATTTTGATGATGTCCTTTCATAATATGTAACACATTTTCCACAACAATGAAAGGTGTTGATGGTGGGGTGATGTATTGGAAATCTGCACATTATGCATGATTGTTTTGTAAACTCACAATTTTTCTATTAAAAATAATTTTTGAAAAGTCCTTTGAATCACATAATGAAAATGGAAAACTGATTTGTTTCCAAATCAATTTCTCCCCAATTTTTAAATGTATCTCTAATTCTCACATTACTTTATCATTTTTTTCACCTCTTTCAAGTCTTTTCTGAAGTGGTCTTTGAACTGTCCCCATATGAAAGCTACTTGATATCTGTTGTATGCTATTCTAGTATTTATCCAAATACATTTGGTTTTACTTATGGATTTCCTATATATATTTCCTAATACATGCTATTGGGCTGTGTCTATAGTATATGAAATCATAAAGATCATAAAAATTTTTTGTATAAATCACAAAAACATTCAACTAATTGTTCTGCAGTTAGCAATGTACAATGAAGAAGTAAATTCTTAATATTTGTTTGTGGATGGCAATACAATTAACTGAAGAGTTACCCAGTATGCTGGGAATATTTAGGAATATTTAGTCATGAAAACAAGTCCCACATTTCTGTGACCTATAACAATGGAGTCTATTACATTCATTTTTAACTCGATACAGTAGCCCTTTATAACATTAAAGGTGAATATAACCAGTAATTAATTTTTTCCTTTCTATATATTGGAATACTCTGTTTGGATCAATATCCTAGACAATGTTTATTAGCATATCTTGAACTTACAATATATCTTAAAATGTACATAATAGTCTATCATCTGGAACATCACTAAGTACATATACATGTGTATATATAAATACAATTATTCACTTTCATATCAGTACTTCCACGCACAAGTACAAGAACACATCATTTATATGCATCTATAAACATGTATAAAACTTTTCTTTTTGTATGGAAACTATTTAGGGGCATCCCATTTTTAAAACACACAGTATACCTGTGAAAGGCTGCATCACATCTATCTATATGTGGGAGCCTAAGGGCTTATTGATCTTTTCTGAAATATGATTTTTATTTCATGATCTGCAGCTATGGAACATTTTTGCCAACTCTCCTTGTGAAAGAGGAAGTAGAGGGGGCAAGGGGAGAGGAATGAAAGATATTGGTAAGTCATGGTATGAAAACTCTCATCCTTTGGGCTCCTGGAAAAAGATGTAATATCACAATTTAACCACTGTTAAACACCTAGGAAAATGTTTAGGAAGAACTCTTTTAAGGCCTCTATAGTTCTGACAGTTAATGTGTTACAACATGAATTTTTAAATCATTTTATGCTTATTTTATGAATTAAATTTCCTCATGGAAGGTGTTTGCAGTGCCTAGGAAAGCAACTTGCCCTAGGACATGCTACCAGGATACTTGTAATCATGCTACATTAAAGGGAAGAACTTCACATATCAGCCCTTGGTAAATTTTCTTGGATGAAGCTCAAGAAGGTTTGGTTTATACCAGATTCTATTCAGCAGCAAACAGGAAGAGTTATGCACAGTTTCAAGCAGGCTTAGGCCCAGCAACATGAAAATTTGGGACAAGTCTGTCTGTGGTGTCTTTATTCTGCAGTGCCCTTCCCCTTTAGTGTTTACATTTTTCTTGCCTGAGGAATCTATTGCCTGTTTAAAGCTGCCTGTTTGCCCAGGAGGCTCTCACTTAGTTTGCTCCCACTGCTTTTCATCTCAAATATCAAAATTAACCCTTTATTTTCTGCCTTTTCAGAATTGTTTACCAATTCTGGTGCCTTCTGTAGGGTGAAGAAAGGGTTAAAGGCTGAAACGTAATCTTTTATTAAGAGTTTTCAATGCCATAGGTATAAAGGAACAAATCATGTGGGACTTTTAGTTAGTCATTATAGCAAGGCCAGTCGGAGACAGAGACCTCACATCATTTACACATTTGGCTTACTCAAATTCAACAAAACACAAACTTCCGGTGATATCTGTTTTTCTCTCTTTATCTATTACGACATTTTAATATAAGAAAATAAGATATTATATATGCACTCATCATTATATACTTTATATTTATGTACATAATATATGTATAGATATTACTATATAGAACAGAATACATAAAAATATGTACCCTGCAATTTATGGGTGATATAAAGTATTTTAATAATTATTTTGACTCTATTCAATTAATACCTTATTTGGTTCGATGATTGATTTCAAGTTTCAACTTGGCTAGTTTATGATGTCCAGTTGTTTGGTGAGCACTGGCCTTCTTCTTATTGTGAGGGTATTTCATAAAGGAATTTGCATCTAAAATCAGTTGATTGCATCTAAAATTAACAAAGGAGTTTGCTCTCAGCAATGTGGGCAATCTCCTCATCTAATCAGTTGGAGATCTTAAAAGCCAGAAATGACTAATTCAGATATCAGGACTAGAATTCAGACTCAACTTCACATTGGCTCTTGCTGGCATTTCCAGCCAACCAATTTCCCCTGGGGAAATTGGACTAAGGACTCATCACATTTATCAGAGTATCCAACTTGCAGCCTGCTGTATGGACTTTGGACTTGCCAGTCCCCATAACCACATGAGCCAATTCCTTATAATAAATAATATAGAGTTGATAATATAATATATATATCCTCATAGTTCTTTTTCAGGAGAACCCTGATGTCTTAGTTTGCCGCAGGGCTGCTGATGCAAACTACCAGAAATCGGTTGGCTTTTATAATAGGAAATTCATTAAGATAAAAGATTATGGTTCTGAGACCATGAAATGTCCAAATTAAGGCACTATCAGAGATGCTTTTTCACCAAAGTCAGCTGTCATGTGGGTGAAGCAAGATGCCAGGGATCTCTACCTTCCATTCCAGGCTCACATCTCTCAGAGCCCAGCTCCTGGAGCTCAGTTGTGAACAACCAAGCATAGGGCTTGTCTCTTTCCAGTCTCTGCACTCACTTTCAGCTGCTCCGCTTTCTTCCTGAGTTCAGCTGTGAGTTTCCAGGCATACGGCAGGGCTCATCTCCTGAGTCTTCAGCTGCTCCATCTGCCAATCGCTTTAGGGGCTTCTTTCTGTGCTCTGTTCTCTGCAGGTTCCAAACTCCAGGACATCTCTCAGCCCTTCTCTGTTTCCCTTCTCTGTTTTCCTTCAGTCCCATCTCTCACATGGCAGGATCAATATGTCAACTTCCTTTTCCTCGGTGTCTGTCTCTCTCTGTGTCTCCATTTATATCAGACCCAACAAGAGAGCAGAGACTCAAACTGAGTCATGCCTCATGACATAGTCCAATCAAAAGGGTCTCACACCCACAGGAAGGGATTAGTTCAAAAACATAATCTTTTTCTTTTTGGAAATTCATAAAAGAACTTAAAAGTGTCATAACTTACTAATGCAATCTCATTTAAGGTTTGATCTCATGGACAAGGTTTCTCCAAGATGTACTAAAAATGTCTTAATCTGCAAAAGGCTGATCCTCAATGTACATTACTATATATAAGAGTTAACAATTGAGTATAATCTAGTATTTAGAGTGAAAATATTTTAAGATCTTAGAATTGACCTCTATGATTCATGAATAATCAAAGAATAGGATGATAAAAGCAATGTATAAAGTAGACTAAGAAGGAACAATAAGAGAGTTAAAGTATTTGGAAGCCAGGATACAAGAAGAATCCAAAAATAGCCAAAAGAATATTGAAATCCCATCCTGGGGAGTTCTGCTACATTCTCTAATGGGTCAGCAAGAATCCCCTGAGCATAGGGGCAGTGCCTAGTGAAGGAGGATGGACTGTTGTGCCAGTCCCTTGATATTGATGATTGTACTTATGAACCTTTTCTTTTGAAATTGAAACTTAGCCTAGTATTATACATTGCCTAAGAGTTACCTCCTGAGGGCCTCCTTGTTGCTCAAATGTGGCCTCTCTCTAAGACAAACTCAGCATATATATGCACTACCTTCCCCCTGATGTGGGACATGACTCCCAGTGATAAGCCTCCCTGGCACCAAGAGATTATTACCAAGCACCAACCATCAAAGCACCTGGAAAAAGACCTTGACCATAATAAGGAAATGGTAAATACAAATGAGTTCATATGGCCAAGAACCTTCAAAGTGAGTCAGGAGGTCATTCCAGAGGTTACACTCATGTGTGTTTCAGCAGGATCTCAATGACTGCCACAGTAAATATTGCCTCAAATAGTCAGGCTCCTGAGGGTTCAAGAGACATCCAGACACCATAGGCAGAGCAGACAGCTCAGGAGGTTGGCGCCCTGCCAGTGGTCCTTACCTTGGAATTTATGCTCCTCAGTGTGACAGAGATGTACTCATCTATGGCTTCCCTACACATGGCTCTGCTGCCACTTCTATTTGAACCTAAAGTTAGTACTAGAGTTGATTGATGTATGTCCAAGAGACTTAAATCTTTGGGCTGTCCATGTGTCACTTGGGCCCTGAATCTCAGCAGAGTTGCAACACCTACTCTCCAGTTCATTGGACTCACCCAGGACAACTAACAAGGTGATGATAATGGAAATGCCCATCTCAAGGAAAAGAGAGAGTCTGCAACTGCAAACAAGATAGTTCCATCCATCTGCCCCATGAGATCTAAGCCCCCTCTCAATTAGAAGTACAGTGGGCATCACCATCCTCAAATCCTCAAGATTGGGGAGTTAACAATAGACTAAAGTAGACTTACTATTATTCTACCATAGACTTATAGTTATTCTAGCAATAGAAGAATTTTTATCATTGATGTGGAGGAAATGGCCACCAGAGGTCCTGAGGGGAGGGAGAGGGAAAAATAGGTGTAATGTGGAGGGATTTTGGGGACATTGGAGTTGTCCTACATGATGTTGCAATGAAAGATACAGGCCATTATAAATTTTGTCATAACTTACAAAATTGCATGGGACAGAGTGTAAACTGTAATGTAAACTATAACCCATGGTTAGTGGCAATGCCTCAATATGTGTTCATTAATTGTAACAAATATATCACACAAATGAAGGATGTTGTGAATGTGGGACTGTGTGGGAGGGAGAGGGTGGGACATATGGGAATACCCTATATTGTTTATGCAACATTTATGTAATCTAAAGTTTCTTTAAAATAAATAAATTAATTTGAAAAGATGCAAGAAAAAAGTATCAAATATTTTAATGCTCTAGTTCTAATGCAATAGTTGTCATTTATAAGCAACATGACCTTAGGTGAGTAACAATTTCTCAATGCATTTTTCCTTGAATATAAAATTTGGTTAGTAATAGTACCTACCTTATAGAAATATTAGGAAGGCTTAAAAAGATGAAGTATATAAAACTATTATCTTCTTTTCTTCTTCTGTACATATAATTTCTATTATTACATCATTTTTAAAATTTCCTATGATTTCACTTAGTTCAGGCTCTCAAACATAAAGGTTAAAATTTTGATATTATTTTAAAGGGAAAATAGTAAAACAATCTCTCCAATGACGATATCCCAGCTGGAACAAAATCCCTTACATTCCAATAATAATCAAGCACAATAATAATTTATGAGTTAGAGAGACCTTAGTAAACCCAAAAACTCACTTTGATATTTTCAAATGATATTGCATTAAATGAAAAAAAGGATTCTCTAATCTAAATAACAAAACTAGAAATTCATCAACATGTATTTGGTGATATACCAAATAAGCCATATAAAAAATGGGCTATTATGGACATTAGGAAATTAAAGTTCAGTGATATTTCCTAAGAACTTGCAAGTAATAAGGTGGCATTCAAAAAGTAACACTGATATATGGGCTCAAAAGTACTAAGCTGATATTATTAAATGACAATTACTTCTCTTACAATAATTTGTTAATTCTTTTTTTCCTAGATGATGGCCAAGGATAAAATCTTTAAAAGTTAGTTGTCTTGAGTATCAGACATCTTATGTTTTTGTGAAATCAATCAATGGAATATAATAAGAACATGTATAAATACAGATTCAATGTTTCCTCTGCAATGTGATGGTGAATTTGGGGAATGGAGATACAAGTCAATGAAATTCTGTTAATATATAAATGTACTTCTATTTAGTGACAATATCTCAAGCAAGTGGTTGAAAATAGTGTGTCATATAGCAAATTACTGATTTGTTCCCTCTAGGACAATGAGTTCTGCTTTTTGTCATCTTAGCAATTATAAAAATCCCCAAGACCTTGAAGGGGAGATATGCCTATTTTCCTGCCCTCAGAGGCATATATCAGATAGATTGACCTAAAATCTCCTGTACCTAGGGTTAATTGTAGGATTTTCAATAACACTGGCTTTATATAACAGTTTTATAAAGAACTTATCTGTCAGAGGAAACATGGCTCTTATGAAATAGAAAAACATAATATTAAAAAAGAATACCTTGCATTTAATTGGCCTTCATTTTGGTTATTTAGAAAATATTAAAAAATACTGCTGTTCAACAATGTAAGCAAAAACTCATGTGCATGAGAAAGTGAAAAGTTTAAATATTATCTATTATAAATGTCATTTTAAAATAGCTTAACCAAGGATATATAAGCAATTCTAAATAGAACCATTATTTAACTCTCGAAGCCACCAAAGTATATTTAAATTAAATTATTCCATATATTTTGCAATTATTAATTTTCTTTTAAAACAGATCTATGCTTATTGTTTGTTTGTTTCAGTTTAAATGGCTTGCTTATTTGAAAAACTCTTCCAAAGTTGGATTTATACATTTCATATATATCCTTGATTGACAAATACAAGGAGAGAAAGAAATGGCCAACTAACTGAAAATTGTACAATAACATGCCAATATACAGATAATTTAAAGAACTGAACAAGAGTTATTCTGCTTTAAAATTGTTACACTGAGAGAATTTTTGGAATAATTATTTAAAGTGTAATAACAAGGAAGTCTGCATTCACCGTACTCGTACAGTATTCACTTTGATTTCATGTATTTTAAAATTTTATTTTCTACAACAGCATATTTTTATTGATTATCAATCACCTCTATTACTCATTAGGCGTTGAGATATGACTGAGCATTTATTTTAATGTTTAAAATATCAATAAATGAAGAAAAATTCAGAAACTTATGTACCAAAACTGACATATTGGGTTGCCGTGACAGCATGCAATTTTGTATACTTCCTAATATTTAAGCATTTGCTTTTTATATATTCTATGATAATTTTACTACATTTTCAACAATAAAATTATTGAACACCTTAAACAAATGTTATCATAAATTATTATAAATCATGTACAATTATTGTAAATTATTCTCAGAATGTTATAATAAAGGAAGCAAAAACTTTACGGCAAGTGTTTTACATATAGCCCACCTCTTTATTTCTAATATTACAAATAATTCAAATATTTGACAATAGCTGCAATATTTAATAATTTATTCCATACCCATACACTCAAGCACACTCACATACCAACCAACCAACCAACCAACCAACAAAAACAGGTACTTGGCACCTTTAAGTACTCCATCCTATAACGGACAGACATATGTATATAAATACCATTATTCATATGGCATATTATGTATTATTTAGTCTAAAATCCAGTTAATGTAAATTAGAAGAAAACTAGGCAGTATTATCATCAAATTTACAATGGACTCTACTTTAAATTAGATCCCTAGTCTTAGAGAACTGTCTTCTTCCTTCAAAAATTTTATATTAGCCTAAGAGAATAACTTCAGGAAGATTTTCACTGTTGATGTTTACAGTTGTAAAACATGAACTGATTTTAGTCTAAAAACCAACAGCTATAAAACATGAGTTTATTTAAGGAAAAACACAGTATAGATGAGATTAAATCTATGAAGTTAATAATTAACAAAGAAATAATTGAGAATGGCTTCTTACCATTGTCTTTAAAAGTCTGGTAAATCTGAACTTTTACACTCATCTCAGCATTCATATTCATTCAAGATCTTTCTATAAATGCCACTTCCTCAGAAAGGCTTTCCCATACCACCTTATTAACATTTTTTCCATCAGTTTCTATCCATATACAATACTTTAGTTTCCTTCATTATATTATAACTTCTAATAACTATATTATAAATTTATTTGTTAGTTGTCTATGTTCCCTATTAGAATGCAAGCTCCAAGAAGTATGGATTTTTCTATCCTCCATCTTGTTTCCTATGGCATCTTCAGGGCTGCTTATTATCATGCTTGGTGTTGAAGAGTCACTCTCTATATATTATGTTAAATAAAGGAAAATACTTTAAATATTGTAACTATGGTTTTATATTTATACATATATGTATATATATACATCTATGGATATTTGTGTGTGTTAAATGTATGTATATATGCACTTATGGGTTTATTTGTGTGCATGTGTATAAACATCCTTATGTGCCAAAAGGACTTTTTGACTCAGGAAATAAAACATATTTAAAACTAATGACTTTATAATGTTTTAGATTTCATTTTTCCATGTCTGTAATGGGAGTCAATAATAAACTTTACTTCTTCTGTGTATTAGTTGATTGATAGTGACTTGGTTCTAGCTTCTAATAGAAATAAAACAGTTCCACAGGTAGTACAATATTTCAGTGAATCTAAGTTGCCATTCACTGTAAAGCACAGCAGTAACAGGAAGAAAGGGAGAGAAATCAGTCAATTAAAATACAATACCATGCTTCATCATTTAAAAATTTCATTTGATATTTATTGAAAGAGCTCTTTAGATGTGTTTAGTGATATCTGTTCTTCTTGTTTATATGCAAAGGAAAATAGAAGCAAAATGTGCTATTTAAGGCATTTCTCAATCTTCTTTGCATTCAGTGTTCATCTATTCTAAATCAATTTTTGACTCAGAATGGTCAATGTTGCTGTCACAAAATATTGTCCTGGGTTCCATAAAAAAGGTGTTCACTGTTTTCTCCACATGTTTTTGCATATTGCTGATATTTATTCTGTGAGTTTTAATGCTGGTGTTTTGCTATCTTTCCAGGAAGACTCAATGTAAGATTTTCAGATAATAACTGCTCTCATATTCCTTTTATCAAATGGCCTTTAAATGGTTTGTTGACTGAAATTTTAGGAAGTTGGAGATTTCCAGTCTTACCACCAGAAATAACAATTCAATTTACGGTGCATAGACAATGATAATGACATAATCAATGCTAATTAGCAGACAGTATTATATCTTCAAGTAAAAGAAGCATCCCTATTTCAGAGATGTTAAAATGTGAAAAAATGTAACTTACATTGATAAAACATTGCAATAATATAACACATACAATGTTTGAAGATACACTTTAGAACCTATACAGAGCTATATTTGGTGTCTTTAAATACTAACAGTATTCTTTGGAAGGAGGTGTAATTATCCCTATTGGACATAAGGAAATTAATGGTAGGAAATTTAGAAGTTTGGGTGATTTATCCCAAGGTCTCACATCTAATAAGATGCAGTAGGGATTAGATGCTAAACAAGTTTAATTTCCAAAGATTAACCACTCTTTAATACAAAAGAAAACTCATTTCATTGGTTTTGTGGTTGTAGGGCTCATAATAGAGACCTTTGTTTTATTGATAAACTCTTTTGCTCCTGTAAAAAGTGGCTTTAAAGCAGGACAGTTTTCTTAAAATAATTTATTAGTGATTTGTATGGACATGTTCCTATTCTTTATTTTGTGCAAGCTAATTCAAGCTGGATTAAATAGGACATAAAAACTTTAAGTGCACCAACATGTAGTAGTTCCAAAAATTAGTTTCCCTTTTTGATCTTTAGAATAATTCATACAAAAACCTCCAGCATCACCATTCTAGAAAATGGACTTTAACTTCTCACCTCTACCAGATGGAGGGGGAACAAAAGCAAGTGTTAGAATGCCAGCTAAAAGATGATTGACAGTAGAGCATAGTTACACTTAAAAGTCACAAGTAAAATAGAGCTTGTTTAGAACTATTCTTTAAAGGGTGTAGAAAACAAATTATTTTTTTTTAATAAAAAAAAACAAAACTCTGATACTCTCCCCAACAACCCTAATCTCATTTCCCTGCTAAGAGAGCCCCAAGTAAGATCTAAAGCAGGGGTTCTTAAACTTTTTTGTTCCATGGAACCCTTTGCCAGTCAGGCGAAAACCACAGTCCCCTTATTAATATAATTTACAGACCTCTTACTAATATAATTTACTTATAGTGTAAATAATACACAGTATAGTGTGTACTGTGTATTATTTAATAAATATATCACACCTGCACCAATACTTCCCCACAAGAATAATGTTATTTGAATTTCAATCCAAGCTCATAGACCCCTTGTTAAGCACCCCTGCTCTGAAGGCTGCCATTGTGCTTAGATATGATGACACTCTGAACTCAGGGACTGAACCGTGATCTAAGTTACATGATTTGTCAGGGATTCATTTAGAAGGGATGATCAGGAGAAAATACAGGGAACTTCCAGGTACAATATTCCTCCTTAATAAAAATAAGGTGGTAAGAAGATAGACCTTCCACAAATACTCCTTTTTTGCTGCTTGTGGATCCATGAGTGAGGACATATTTGAAACTCTGATGCCACTTTATGAATGTGGAATATAGCAAACATAATGAGCAGAATGATGGAAACATCTTCATTGTATCAACAAGGCACCCTTTATGCTAGCCTCTACTTCTAGAAATCCTGTTAAGTGAGAACATAAATATGCCTACAGTTGAAGCCAAAACTGTTCAGATATTCTGTAATTTAAAGAAAATACATTCTAACAGAATCAGTGTAATATATGACTATGATGCCCACTTTGAAAACCAGATTCAAGATTAAAGATGTTTGTTGCTTCTTGCCATTCCCTCATTCCACCATTTGTCTTAAACTTCTCAGACACTAAACCACAATATAAAGAGCATGTAATAAGGAAAACAGGAAGCAATTTTTGTTATTAATTTGTAAAATGGAAAACTTTGAAAGCTTAGGAAATATATCAATGATGTCTCCGGTCTCCTCACTTATCTTTATTTAGTTTTCTGTGGTTTCCTTCTATTTTCCTCTGATTTACTTTCACTGTTTCAATTTCATATCATTCACCTTTTTTATCAATTAACAGCTATTTATTTCACCATAGTTGGTTGTAAATATAAGAATTTATTATCAATGTTAATCTAAATGGCAAAAAAGTTAAGTGTTTTTAATACATATGTTTGGCATAGAAGTTTGTGCAATTATATTTAAATTTAAAATTGAGCTATACTTACTATAATATTAATATTATTTACATTCCTTCCACCTATGCCAATTGAGGTCAAAGGCTTAAAGAGGAAGATAGAAAACATTTAGAGGAAAGCGGGAATATATCATAAAATGCAACACTTTCCAAAGTTAGAAGGGTTAATAGGAACTACCTATTCCAATACCTTTATCTCATTCATGAGGAAACTGAGGTTTAGAGAGGTAAAGTGACATCAACACCTGGCAGTAGCAGAGTCAAGAAATAAACTCAGGTCCTTACTTCCTAATGTGGTCCTCTCTAGACTGCATTATATGGCCTGCTTTCAAAACAGAGGTACCAAACGTGACCCATGAAGAGTGTACTATGCACAAAAGAACTGCATGATTTTTCCAATTTTTATAGACAAAAATCAGGGGAATATAGGTGAGAGTGTACATTCAGCATGTGGGATAATGGTGGAAGGATCATAAAGTTGGATCAGGCTGAATTTATAGATATAGGTCAACTAAGCAGAGATTCTGGATTTAATATTGTAGGTTGAGAGGTTAGAAAGAGCTCCAATTGTTTGTTCAGGTGGCTGGCTGAAGCATGTACTAAAAGGTGGCCTACAATTTTGAATTCAAAATGCCAGAACTGCCCTGGTATAATTTAGATAAGAGGCTCCAAAGGCTTAGAGAGATTAGAATGTTAGGGTGGATTTATCATGTAATACATGTTCACCCACACCAGGAATGTCCAGAGGACAAACTTTTTACCAGGACAATATGGAATAAATTTGTGAAAGCAGCTCTATTATCCCTCAAGAGTTTTGTCATCGCTCTTCAATTTAGGCCAGATATTATGGTGAGACCAGCTGCCATTGAACTTGGATCCTTAAACACAATGGGGATGATTGAACCCAGGATGGCAGAAGCCAAGTGGCAGCACTTAATCACCAAAGATAAAGTAGATGTGGCTACCATAATAGAGAGCAGAGTCAAAATAGTAATCAGAATAGTCTGACTTGCAGAGACCTATGGCATTGGCTAATGAATCATGGGGTACCTAGAAGTAAAATAGGTAGGCAGGCTACTAAATTCTTACTCTATTTGTATAAGCAGAAGAGTTCTAGGTCAAGTGATTAAAAGGATAACTTGGATCACAAAAATGAAAAATCATGTTCAGCAATCAGTTCCCAGGCTCAAGACGGTTTACAGACCCAGAACCTCTTGAATGAAGGGAAGGTTGGGTCCCCTTAGGGAAGGACCCTGCCAAAAAGGTATACTGTTAACTTTCTTCTGAGACTTCACCAAAGGGATCTACAGCATTTTATCAGGGTAAAGTATATTGAAGAAAATGAAATTATCAGATATATTGAGGATTGTTAGGCAGTAGCTTGGAAGTGATTTTAATTCCAGGACACCCAGAATGTCACTTTGGTCCACCAGTCAGAGTAGGGCCTTATGGAGGTCATAAGCAACAGAGTTTTAGTTCAGATCCATAGCACAGTGGGTGCAATGGGTTCCCATATTCATTCTGTGGCTTATTCCCTAGTACCAGAATGCATAATTGGAATAGACATAGTCAATATCTGGCAGATTCCCACATTGGTTTCCTGATTTGTGGAGTGAGGTTTTTCATGGTAGGAAAACCAGGTGGGAGCCACTAAAAGTGCCTCTATCTAGCAAAACACTAAATCAAAAATAACAACACATTCCTGGAGGGATTACAAAGAAAAGTGTTACCATCAAGGACTTGAAAAACGCAGGGGTGGTCATTTGATTCTCCAGTTTGGCCTGTGCAGAAACACAGAACTTGGAGGAGGAAAATGGATTATCATAAACTTAAGCAGCTGGTCACGGCAATTGCATCTACTGTTCCAGTGAGTTATCTTTGCTTGAGCAAATCAACACATCTCCTGGTAACTAATAAGAAGCTAGTGATCTGGAAAATGCCTTGTTCTTGACACCTCTTAGTAAAGACCACCAGAAATTGTTTGCTTTCAGCTGGCAAGGCCAGCAATACACTTTCACTGTGCTGCTTTAGGAGTAAATCAGTTCTCCAGCTCTATGTCAGGGACCTTGATCACCTTTTCCTTTCACAATATATCATACTGTTCCATTATGTTATGATAACATCATGCTGATTGGACCTAGTGAGCAAGAAATAGCAATTATAGAGACTTATTGGTAAGGCATTTGTGTGTCAGAGGGTAGGAGATAAATCCAATAAAAATTCAGAGGCATTCCACCTCTGAAATGTTTAGGCATCCAATAGTGTGGAGCATTTGAGACATCCCTTCTAAGGTGAAAAGTAGGTTGTTGCATCTGGATTCTCCTACACTGAAAAAAGGGACACAGTGCCTAATTGATTTCTTTTGATTTTAGTATTCTCATTTAGGTATACTATGCCAGCACATTTACTGAGTGACACCAAAAAGTGTTACTTTTTTTTTAGCTAATCAATTTTATTGATACATATTAATAAAACATAAATCCATCCAATGTGTACAGTCAATGGTATTTGGTGTAATCACATATTTATGCATTCATCGCTTCAATCATTCTTAGAGCACTTTCAGTATTCCAATAATAATTATAATAATAATAAAATCTCATCACCTCTCAATCATTCTCTGCTTCCCTGCCATACATAGCTGCTATTTTTTTCTTCTCTCTAGTATATTTCTATTTATATTTTGTAAAAACAGCCTTATAAATGCAATATCACCCATACTTGAGGTTTTACTATCTTATAAAGTCCCATGTTATAGATTTTAGTTTCCCTTCTAGTAATATTCATGACCTTACATTTTCGCTTTCAACCACTGTCATACCCATATAACGGCTCTGCTAGTTAAAAACACCATGATATGCTTTCACCATTTCTATTCATTTCCAAAGATTTATAAACAATGTTTTTACCAGTTCTGCACAGATTAACCCTCAGCTTTACATTCTCTTCCTTCTATTTTCTGGTGACCTGCATTCTAATTATTAACTACATGAGTTTACACAATATATTTAGTTCATAATAGCAAAATCAGACAGCATTTGTCCTATTCTGTCTGGCTTGCTTCACTCAACATAATGTCCTCCAGGTTCATCCATGTTGTCCTATGCTTCACAACTTCATTTCTTGTTATGGCTGCATAATATTCCATTGTGTGTATACACCACAATTTGTTTATCTATTCATTGGTTGATGGACACTTGGGTTGTTTCTACCTTTGGGCAATCGTGAATAATGCCACTGTGACGATCACTGTGCAGATGTCTGTTCATGTCTCTGGTCTCAGTTCTTCTGGATATATACCTAGTAATTGAATTGCCAGATCCCATGAAGAGTCTACATTCAACTTCCTTAGGAATTGACAAACAGTCCTCCACAGTGGCTGTACTATTCTACATTCCCACCAACAGTGAATAAACATTCCTATCTCTCCAACATTTAGTTTTCTGACTTTTTAATAGTGGCCAGTCTAATAGGTGTGAAACGATATTTCATTGTAGTTTCATTTGCATTTCCCTAATCGCTAGTGATGTTGAACATTTTTTCATATATTTCTTCACCATTTGTATCTCTTCTTTGAGCAATTGTCTTTTCAAATTTTTGCCATTTTTTTAAGTGGTTAGTTTGTCTTTTTATTGTTGAGTTGTATGATCTCTTTATATATCGTGTATATTAAACCCTTATGGGAGATGTGATTGCCAAATATTTTCTCCCATTTTTGTGTAGGCTGTCTTTTCATCCTTTTGACAAAGTCCTTTCAGGTGCAAAAGTGTTGGATTTTGAGGACATCCCATTTATCTATCTTTTTCTTTTATTGCCATTGCTTTGGGTGTAAAGTTTAAGAAACTACTGCCTAAACAAGATCTTGAGGATGTTTTCCTACATTTTCTTCTAGGAGTTTTATTGTGTCACTTTTATATTTAGGTCCTTGATCCATTTTGAGTTCATTTTTGTTAAGGTATGATATAGCGGTTCCCTTTCTTTCTTTTGCATGTGGATATCCATTTCTCCCAGCACCATTTCTTGAATAGATTGTTCTGGCCCTGCTGGGTGGGCTTAACAGCCTTATCAAAAATGACTTGACTGTAGATGTGAGGGCCAATTTCTGAGTTCTCGATTCAGTTCCATTGGTCAATGTGTCTGTCTTTATACAAAGACCATGCTGTTTTTACCACTGTAGCTAAGTAATATACTTTAAAGTCTGGAAGTGGCAGTCCTCAAACTTCATTCTTCATTTTTAAGCTCTCTTTGGCTATTTGGGGCCACTTACCCATCCAAATAAATTTGATAATTGGTTTTTCCATTTTGGCAAAAAAGGCTGTTGGAATTTTTACTGGGATTGCACTGAAACTGTAAATCAGTTTGGGTAGAATTGACATCTTAATGATATTTAGTCTTCCGATCCATAAACACAGAATGTCCTTCTATTTATTTTTCTTCTTCAGTTTCTTTTAGCAATGTTTTGTAGTTTTCTGAATATAGGTCCTTTATGTCCTTGGTTAAGTTTATTCCTAAATATTTGAATGTTTTAGTTGCTATTATAAATAGAATTTTTTTCTGATTTCCTCCTTAAATTGCACATCAGTAATGCATAAAAATGCTATTGATTTTTGTGTATTAATCTTATATCTTGCCATTTTGCTGACCTAGCCTATTAATTCTAGTAGCTTTCTTGTGGATTTTTCAGGAGATTCTATATATGGGATCATATCATCAGTGAATAGCAAAAGTTTACTTCTTCCTTTCCTATTTGGGTGCTTTTTATTTCTTTATCTAGCCTAATTGCTCTAGCTTGAACCTCTAGCACAATATTGAATAACAATGGTGATAGTGGGTATCCTTGTCTTGTTCCTAATCTTATCCAGAAAGCTTTCAGTCTTTCACCATTGAGTAAAATGCTGCCTGTAGCTCTTTCATATATGCATTTTGCCAAAATGAGAAAGATTCCTTCTATTTCTATCTTTTAAAGTGCTTTTTATCAAGAAAGGGTACCGTATTTAGTCAAATGCCTTTTGTGAATCAATCATGAGCATCATGTGATTTTTCTTCTTCAATTTATCAATGTGGTTTATTACACTAAATTATTTTCTTATGTTGAACTACCCTTGCATACCTGGTAAAAAACACAGTTGTTCATGGTGTATAATTCTTTTAAAGTGCTTTTCGATTCTGTTTGCCAGTATTTTGTGGAGTATTTTTTCATCTATATTCATTAGAGATATTGGTCTGTAATTTTCTCTTTTTGTAGTATCTTTATCTGGTTTTGGCATTAGAGTGATGTTGACTTCATAGAATGAGTTTGGTACCATGCTTTCCTGTTCAATTTTTTGGAAGAGCTTGAGCAAGATTGGTATTAGATTATCTTTGAGTAATTGGTCCGGTCCCAGGCTTTTCATTTTTAGGAAGTTTTTGATGACTGTTTCAATCTCTTCACTTGTGTTTGGTTTGTTGAGGTCTTCTACTTCTTCTAGGGTTAGTGTAGATGGTTCGTGTATTTCTGGGAATTTGTCCATCTCCTCTACATTGTCTAGTTTTTAGCATACAGTTGTTCATAGAATCCTCTTATGATCTCTCTTATTTCTGTGAGGTCAGTGGTAATGTCTCCCCTCCCATTTATGATTTTTTGTGTGTGTGTCTTCTCTCTTTTTTCTAGCTAAGGGTTTGTCAATTTTGTTGATCTCAAAGAACCAACTTTCGGTTTGGTTGATTTTCTCTATTGATTTTTGTTCTTTATTTCATTTATTTCTGCTCTGATCTTCACTATTTCTTTCCTTCAGTTTGGTTTGGGCTTAGTTTACTGTTCTTTTTCTAGTTCCTCCAGGTGTGCAGTTAGATCTTCAATTTTAGCTCTTTCTTCTTTTTTAATGTAAGCATTGAGGGCTATCAATTTCCCTCTCAGCATTGCCTTTGCAATGTCCCATAAGTTTTGATAAATTATGTTCCCTTTTTCATTCATCTCAAGATATTTGCTGAATTCTCTTGCAATTTCTTCTTTGACCTACAGATTATTTAAGAGTATGTTGTTTAATCTCCATATATTTATTAATTTTCCCTTTTTCCATCCATTATTGATTCCCAGCTTCATTCCATTATGATCAGAGAAAGTGTTTTGTATAATTTCAAAGTTTTAAATGTATTGAGACTTGTCTTGTGACCCAACATATGATCTATCTTGGAGAAGGATCCATGAACACTTGAAAAGAATGTATATCCTCCTGCTTTGGGGTGCAGTGCTTTATAGATGTCTGTTATGTCTAGTTCATTTATCATATTATTCAAATTCTGTTTATTTACCCTCTGTCTAGATGTTCTATTCAATAGTGAGAATGATGTTTTAAAGTTTCCAACTATTATTTTATAGACATCTATTTCTTCCTTCAGTTTTGCCAGTGTGTTCTTCATGTATCTTGGGGCACTCCAGTTAAGTGCATAAATATTTCTTCTAGCGAATTGTCCTTTTTATTAATATATAATAAACTTGATTCCTTACAACAGTTTTGCATTTGAAATCTATTTTGTCTGATATTATTATCACTACTACAGCTTCTTTTTGGTTATTATTTGCATGGAATATCTTTTCCCAACCTTTCACTTTTAGCCTGATTGTGTCCTCATGTCTGAGGTAGTTCTCCAGTAGACAACATATCATTTTTTTTATCCATTCTATCAGTCTATGTCTTTTGATTGGGGAGTTCAAGCTATTAACATTCGATGTTACTATTGTAAAGGTATTACTTACTTCATTCATTTTGTCCTTTAGCTCTCTGTTGTCATATCGTTCTATTGTCTCTCTTCTTACCCTTTAGTTTTCCCTTCCTAATAATCTTCATTTCTACATTCTTCTCGAAATCTTTTGCCCTTGATTTTTGCATTCAGTCTGTAGCACTCCCTTCAGTATTTCTTGTAATTCTGGTCTTTTGGTAACATATTCTATCAGTTTTTGTTTGTAGTTCTGGTCTTTCGGTAACATATTCTATTAGTTTTTGTTTGTCTGAAGACTTTGAACACACCCTCATTTCTGAAGGACAGTTCATCTGGATAAGAATTCTTGGCTGGCAGTTTTTCTCTTTCACTAACTTAAATACATTATACCACTTTCTTCTTGCTTCCATGGTTTCTGATGAGAGGTCAGCAGTTATTCTTATCAAGTTTCCCTTGTATGTGATGCTTTGCTTTTCTCTTGCTGATTTCAGAATCTTCTCTTTATCTCTGATATTTGCTATTCTGAATAGAAGGTGTCTCGGGGTAGGTCTATTCAGATTTATTCTTTTTGGGGTGCATTGTTCTTCTTAGACATTAATATTTATGTCTTTCATAAGGGTTGGGAAGTTTTTGGTCATTATTTCCTCAAATATTCTTTCTGCTCCCTTTCCATTCTCTTCTTCTTCTGCGACTCTGATAATGCAAATGTGCGTTCTGTGTTGTCATTCAATTCCCTGAGACTCTGTTCCATTTTTTCCATTCTCTTCTCTTTCTGTTCTGTCTTTTCCAGTTCAGATGTTCTGTTTTTGAAATCACTAACTCTGTCTTGGAGCAATTCAAGTCTGCTCTTATGTACCTCTAATGCATTTTTAATCTCATCCGTCATGTCTTTCATTCCCATAAGCTCTGTTACTTTCCTTTGTAGGCTTTCAAATTGTTATTTATGCTCACCCAGGGTCTTCTTAATATCTTTTATTTTTTCAGTCATATTTTTTAAAATTCTTTGAAGTTTAGGAGAGCTGTGTGATTATCACTGATTAGTTGTCTTAAATCTTGTATCTGTTCATCCGATATTGGGTTTGTTCCTTTGGCTGGGCCATCTCTTCCTGTTATCTAGCATGACTTATAATTTTTTGCTTATGTTTAGGAATCTTAATATGTTCATGAATTTACCCTGATGACCAATTTTTCTCTCTTGACTATTTTGTGTTTTTTTTCACAGCTCTTCTTTGATATGTGGTACAATTTATTCTAAGTCTTTAAATTGCCCAGCTTAAGTTATCAAAATTGGGCCAGGGACTCACTAATGAGGCAGAGATTTTGTTCCAGGGGTTAGGATACAGAGATAACCAAAAACAGTTTTTTTCTGTACAATTTACAGAACAGCCAGCAGATGGTGCTCATCAGTGCATCTTTATACAGAGATGTTTCAGTCTTGGCTTTCTTGTGTTCCTGTGTTGAATCTCCAGAGTGGAGGTTCAAAGCAGGCTCTGCTGGCTGACTACAGTGAAGAAAAACCCCTGACTCCCCCTTCCCTTTCCCTTAAAACTGCTGTCAGGGAGGAATATGTCTGTTCCCCTCTCAGTCAGCTCCACTAAGTCAGGGGTTTACCCTAGCATAATGTCTTGTGGGGGGAGATGGGAGCCCTTCTCAGCAACCCCAGGGACTTGGTAACTCACATTTGTCATTTCAGGTTCCTCATCTCTGTCCCTCAACCTCCTGGAAGTTGTGTAACACTGTCCTTGTCCGCTGACCCACAAAGCAGGTTCCTGTACAGCTTTTGGCTCTTTCTCCATTGTTTGTGTGAAAGCATTGAGCCCTGCCTGTTAGTCCAATGCCATCTTCCCATAAGGTGCTAGTTCTGAGTGGAGACCAGAATAAAAGACACTCTGAAACAGGTCAAAGCTGCCGTGCAAACTGCTTTTCCACTTGGGCCATATGATCCAGCAGATCCAATGATGCTGGATTTTCAATGTCAAATAGAGATGTTCTCTGGAGCCTTTGGCAGTCCCCTAAAAGAGAATCATAATTCTTGCCATCCTCTGAATACATTGTATTAGTCAGCCAGAAGGGTACTGATGCAAAATATCAGAAATTGGTTGGTCTTTGTAAAGGGTACTTATTTGGGGTAGAAGCTTACATTTACCAGGACATAAAGCATAAGTTACTTCACTCACCCAGCTCTGTGAGGGGTCCAGCTTCCTGGGTTCCTCTCTTCCCAGAGCTTGATTCTTTCCAGGTTCAGCTACTTGTTCTCTCCACAAGGCCACTGTAGACTATCAGGCAAATGGCTCCTTTCTTTTCCCAGGGCCTTCTCTCTTTCTTCATGACTAAGCTCCTCTGTATGCTTATTTCACAGGGCTCCAGCTCAAGATACCAACATCAGAACTCCAACTCAAAATTCCATCTCAAACTCCAGCTCTGTCCTTTGCCATGCCTTTTAACTTTGATTCCCCACCCACCAAGGGGAGGGGCTCAACACCCTACTGATGTGGCCCCATCAAAGCACTAGTCATAACTTACTCAGGTCCAGATGAACAGACCAGTTTACAAGCATAATCCAATATCATTTTTGGAATTCATAACTATATCAAACTGCCAAACTGCTAAAACATGTACTCTCTTTTTGAGAAACAGCTTCTATCCTGCTACTGGTTCTTGGTAGACACTGGATTCTTAATCATGGGTCACTAAGTTACTGTGAACACTGAATTGCTTATCATGAACTGGGTGTTGTCTGATCCACCAAGCCGTAGAGGTGGGAATGCACAGCAGTGCTACATCATCAAATAGAAGTGGTATATATATATAAAACTGGCCTGGAGCAGACTCTGAAGGCCAAAGTAATTACATAAGGAAGTGAGCAAAATGCCAATGGCCTTCATTCTTGTTACATTATCTTCAAGTTCAGAACCCAAACTATGGTCTCTTGAGGAGTTTCCTAAAATCAGTTGATTGAGGAAGAGAAAACTTAGGCCTTGGCTTACATATAGTTCTGCACAATGTGCAGGTACCACCAGAAGAGGGCAAATATAACACTATAGCCCCTTTCTGGGACACCCCAGAAGTACAGTGATGAAGGGAAATCATTCCACTGGACAGAACCTTTAAGCAGTACATCTGGTTGTGCATCTTGCTTGGAAGGAGAAATGGCTAGAGTGTGTTTGTTTACTGATTCATAAGTCTTGGCCATGGTTTGGCTAGATGGTCAGGGACTTAGAAGGAATGACTGGAAAATTGGTGACAAAGTGGTTTGGGGAAGAAGTATGTGGATAGATGCTTCTTAATGGATAAAAACATAAAGATATTTGCATCCCATGTGAATGTTCACCAGAGGGTGACTTCAACAGAGGAGGATTTTAATAATCAAGTGGATAGGATAACCCTTTCTGTGGACACCAGTCAGCCTCTTTCCCTAGCCATTCCTGACATTGCCTGATGGACTCATGAAGAAAGTAGACATGGTCATTGGGATGGAAGTTATGCATGGGCTCAGCAGCATGGACTTCTAGTCACCAAGGGGACCTGACTACAGCCACTGCTGAGTGCCTAATCTGCCAGCAGCAGGAATCAGAAATCACTCCTCAATATGGAACCATTCTCTGAGGTGATCAGTCCGTTACCTGGTGGCAGATGGTTTACATTGGACCACTTCCATAATGGAAGGGAAAATGTTTTGTTCTAAGGGCAACAGACAAATACTCCAGATATGGGTTAGCTCATTCTGCCAAATCTACCATCTGTATACTTACAGAATGCCTTATCCTTCATCATGGTATTCCATACAGAATTGCTTATGATCAAGGAACCCACTTCACAGCAAATGAAGTAATGGAATGGGCACATACTCATGGAATTCACTAGTCTTATCATGTTTCCCATCATCCTGCAGCAACTGGATTGATAGGACAGTGGAAAATCATTTTGAAGACTAAATTACAGTACCAACTTGGTGGTAATAAGTTGCAAAGCTGGGGCAATGTTCTCCAGGAGTCTGTGTATGTTCTAAATAAGTATTCACTCTATGTTACTTTTTCTCCTATAGCCAGGATTCATGGGTGCCAGTGGAATTGGGAGTGGCATACTCACTATTACCCCTAGTGAAAGACTAGAAAAAAATTATCTTCCTGTCCTTGCAAATTTAAGCTCTTGTGGTCTAAAGGTCTTTGTTCCAAAAGGAGGAATGCTTCCACCAGGAGACAAAAGAATGATTCCATTGAACTGGAAGTTAAGACTGACACAAGTTATTCTGGGCTACTTATGCCCCTGAATCAAATGAATTACTATAGTGGCTGGAGTTATTTATCCTTATTATCAAAGGGAAAGAGAACTTCTACTACACAATGGAGGTAAAGAAGAGTATGCCTGGAATACAGGGGATCCCTTAGGGTGTCACTTTGCACTATCATGGCCTGTGATTAAAATCAGTGGAAAACCACAACAGCCTAATCCCGGCAGGACTACTGATGGCTCAGAATGTTCAGGAATGAAGGGTTTGGTCAGGCTAAGGACAGCTGAGACTCTTGCTTAGGAGAAAGTTAGTATGAAATGTGTAGTGGAAGAAGTAGTACAAGTATGAGCTACAACCAAGTGAAGAGTTTTAAAAATGAGGACTATAATGGTTATGGATATTTTTTCCTAGTTTTGTTGTGAATATGTCTATATATACAAAAACCAAATATTTTTGTTTTCTTCTCTATCTTATCCCTTTCTCATACAACATTCATTTTATTAACTTTATGTCACAGTATTTAAGCTGCAAGATATCATATTTAAGAGTGAGGATTACCCAAAGACTTGTACCCTCTTTTGGGGAAAGAGTGTATTTCCAGTTGTATGCAGGACAGTTGAATTAGATTAGGTGAAAATATGAATGCTATTGTTTTTACTTAAAGATTAAGTATGGTTTAAGGAGTTATTTTTGGGTGCCAAATAGACAAGGGATGAACTGTGGTGGTTAAGTTGATGTGTCAGTTTGGCTAGGTTATGGTGTCCAGATGTTTGATCAAGCAAGCACTGACCTCACTGTTATAGTGAGGGTATTTCATGGATTTAAATTATCAGTCAATTGATTGCATGTATGGCTGATTACATCTGCAATTAACTGAGGAGCTTGCCTTCAACAATGAGAGAAGTCTCATCCACTCATTTGAAGGCCTCAAAGGGAGAACTGATGATTTCCTCAGAAAGAAGAATGTCTATCTTTTCTCCAGCCAGCTAGTTTCTTCTGGGGAATTCATTCAAAACTTTAATCTTTTGGCCTTTTCTGCAGAATTCAGACTGGCTGATCTCCACAATCTTTTTAGCCAATTCTTATAAGAAATCTCATAATATTTACATTATGCATACATACATACATATATAGATATATAGGTATATAGATATATAGATATATAGATATATAACCTGTTGGTTCTGTTGCCCTGGAGAACCCTAACTAATACAATAAGTCAAGGCAAATTAGCCTTAACCAAGCAAAATCTTAAACAAATAAAGAATACAAGGATGTGGTACAGAGGCAGTGATCCTGAAAGACTAATTTAATTTAATTCAAAACAGTGCAGGTGGAGTTTCTCCTCTCCATCTACTTCCCTCTCCCAATTCTCCTATTTTTATACTTCTTTCCAGTGTTCTCTTATTTTTCCTAAATATTTGTTTATTTTTCTTTTTTTTTTCTTTTAATTTGTTCTTTCTGTTCATATATTAATTCATCTAGTATAAATGCCTGGCATTCTTCTAGTTTCTAACGAAGAAACAGTAAATACAACAGGCAAATTATTTCTTTTCATGCATATTTCACTCTTGAGAGAGCAAAGATAATAAAAAATAAATACAAAGCCTAATGTTAGGCATTTCTGATGTCTTAAACATTATTCTATGCACTTCAGACACAACTGCATTATTTAATCCTCACAGCAAGCTTACCTGCAGGGAACTTTTATTATCTTCATTTTCATCAGGTGAGGAGTAGAATTATAAGATAAAACTGCTTGAGATCACACAGCTAGTAAATAGCAAAACTTAAAAATCAAACCCAGGAAATATGTCTCCAATCTCCAATGCTCTCAGCCACTATGTTATGGTAGCACTTGGTGTGATAAGAGAACTGAAAAAAATGGAAGTGCAATAAGTAGAATATAGAGATGAGTGTATGTGTTTGCCAGAGATTTGGGAAAGAGGTGGGAAGGGGATGTGGCATTTGACCTAAGTGGATCAGAGAGAATCTCAATGAGAACATAAAAGAACTAGTCATTCAATTAGATGAGGAAGAACTTTAAGGGAACTGCAGAGGCAAAGCCTTGCATCAGTGATATGCTTCTGTGCTCAGTGACCAACAAAAAAATAATAAGGTTGAGTTTTAGTAAGAAGGGGAGCATAGATGAGTTAACAAAGGTAGGCAGGGATGGGGTCATGTTGGACTTTGGATCTCAGTGTGTGTGTGTGTGTTTGTGTGTGTGTGTAGAGAGAGAGAAAGAGAGAGGAGAGAGTGAGAGAGAGAGAGAGAGAAAGTTTGTTTTTTTCTTTGCTTGTTTGTTTCTTTGGTTTTAGGATATGTGAGGTATCAAACCCACGATCTTCTACGTGGGTAGCAGGCACTCAACCACTTGAGCTACATCTGCTCCCCACGGTTTATTTTTTATGTGATGAAAAACCTTTGAGGAACTTGATCAATGTAATGATACAATCAGAGAAAAAAGATCAATCAGACTACTAGCACCAAGAGGGGTGGAAGAAGAATCAGTAAAGATTTGTGAGAGGATGTTTTGGGTTTTAATAGCAGAGATGGTGAGAGAAGATCAGATTTTTTATATACACATGTGTATTAAAATTTCCTGGTTCATTGGATTTGGGATGTAAGAGAGTGTTATCAAGGCCCACTTCAAGTTTTTTGACCTTTGCACGCAGCACCAGGTACCAGGGAAGCATAGGGAAGGAGGAGATTAGGGAGAAGGAGAAAAATCCAGTTTAGAACTTGATAACTTTGACATACTTGTGAGTCCTGAGCTGTCCGTTATGGTAGCCTGTAGCACTTGAATAGAAAAATAAATTTTAATTTTAATTTTAATGAATTTAAATTTAAAATCTGTTAATTCAGTTATTGAGAAAAAGTTTGAGGCCATTTGAGAAATTTGTTTTGTGAGTTTACCTTTTCAATTATAAATTTTATGAGACCCAAACACAGATGAAGCAATTTTGAAGAAAATTTAGAGTCTGAATTGAAATATAAGTATAAAACGCCCATTTGGTTCCAGAGATATAGTATGGAAAAAGGAAGGTAAAAATATTTCACTGATAATTTTTAAATTTATTACATATTGAAATGATAAAATTATGATTTTATTGGGTGTAGCAGTTTGAAATTATTTTATGAATCCCCAAAAGAGAAAGATTGTTTGTAAACTAATCTATTCCTCTGTGTGTTAGATACCCTTTGGTTGCATTAAATTCCGCTGAGATGCCTTTGATTAGATTACCTGTTAGGATTTGGACATTTGATTTGATTATGTCAGAGGGTGTGATTCAAGCTGATTTCCCACCCCTTTGCTGGGTCTGATATAAATGGACACTAAAGAAGACACAGGGAGAGACACAGGAGAGAGAAAGAATTCTGTCATTTTTGTTCCAGCTATGACAGAAAAAAAGAAGAAAGAAGAAGACTCAAACAGCTAAAGCCCCAGGGAGAGATGAACCATTTTGCCTGATAGCTTCCAGCTGACCTTGGGAAGAGAGCCAAGACTGATATAGGAAGCCCTAAGAGACAATGCCAGGAGAGAGAGGATTTCACTTAAGCACAAAGTCTCAAGAGACTGGGCCCACAGAGCTTCAAGAGGAAGAAGAAGCCTAGAGGGGAAGGTAGAGAAGAGCCAGAGACCTGCAATCTTGCTTCAGCACATGGCAACTGAATTTGGTGAGAAACCAACCTTGAGTTATATATTTTTATGGCCTTGTAATGGTAAGTGTTTACCCCAAATAAATACCCTTTATAAAAACCAACATGTATCTGTTACTTTCCATCGGCAACCTTTTGGCAAACTGATAGATTGGGTTGAATAAAATATATTATTAAAATTAAGCTCACCTGTTAATTTTTACTTTTTTGATGTAGCTACTAATTTTTTTTACATATGTGCCATGTGTTATATTGCTATTGAACAGTGCTTTATTAGATATTCAAAAGGTAATATTGAGTACGTGGAAGGATATTTTAAGTCTTGAGTACATTAGGGAGGTTGGGATAAGAGATATAAATTTAGAAGACATCAGTAAAAGTGTGGTCATGAAAAGCACCTGGCTTCTTTGGATGAGGTTTTTGTTTGTTTCTTCATTTTGCATGTGGGAGGAGAGGAATTAGAGTTTATACCTTATCTGTTTTCATACAATCTTAGAAAAATAGCTAGATGCTTGCATTGAAATGAAGTTTTCAAAAGTTGAAACTAACATCCAAACCATTTAGCTAATTTACCAAAAGTTTCACAGATGAGTGGTGATACATTTACATTAGAACATATACATTGCAGCTCATCATTTAGCACAATTTCCATTATACCTAGGGTGACCAGATACCCTGAACCCTCCCCCCTGATTAGCAGGTTCATATTTTGATTTTATTAATAATGCTCCCTTTCACTCTAAAAGTTTCCCTGGTTTGGATGGTAAATTATATAATCACTAGAATTACTGCACATTTCTTTTTTCCCCCCAATTTGTTGAAATACAAATTAGTTTGTTTGGCCAAGCTTTCTGTTGTTGATTTTGATTGCTTTACTTTGTTCTATGTTTTACTTTCTAAATATCTCTCATATTGTTCTTTTTATTCTTCTCTACCATTAATACCTTAGATCAGGAATTTCTTATTTCTTATTTGGATTCTGCATCCAGGTTATTAATTGGTCTTTCTCTCCAACTCACCACTCTAATCCAATCAACACTCCACATTTTTAAAGCCTGATTTAAAAAAAAAAAAACATTTCTTGCTAAAAATTATTTTTTTTAAAGTGAAATATTTGGGACGGCATGAAAAGAGGAGATTCAATGTATGGCAAAGCTGGACATGAAAGCAGCTTTACATTATGCTGGCATTTGAATTGGACCTTCATGAATAACATAGGTGTTCACTCAGGTCAAAAAAAAAGTATTAATAGGAAGACAAGCTGATGAAATAGCTGAGAATGGTGAAACCAAGAGAAAAATAAAGACCTCCCTAACATATAACTGTTCTATTAATGCTTTTTCAATAAATTGGATTTTGAACATTTTTATTCTTCTCAAACAATGATTATCTTTTTTAACGTAATGATTTTTTCATCCCAAAACATACTAAATACCTGCACTATAAGAAGTGACATTTCAAAAATACGAATTCAAAGACACACTAATCAATTTACTAGACCTATCAGTTTCTAAGTGGTAAAATATCACATCAAAACATTTGAATCACATGCCATGTTTTGATGAACCTAAGCAATTCACTTTCCTGTGTGTGTGCCAGTCAAGGATAGTGAAGAGATAACATTCTCTGCAACTCTTTCAACTGTTTTGCATACGCACTATTCCCAAACATTTCAAAGAGCTCTCATGTTTAGACTTTATTTTGTCCTAAGGACTTTTTTCCTATGTTGAAACTATTTTTACTATTTTAAGGGCATTTTTTTTTCAAAATAACTGTCTTACTAAAAAGTTGGAAAATTGGTGAAAAATAAATAAAGAACACAACCTACATAGAATGAGCCCTTTGCAGCCCTTATCCAATTACCACCAAGTTATCTTTTCCTTCCTTGAGGAGTACATCATAATTTCAGGGCATTACATGTTATGAAAAAAATTTATAAGTTTCTAATTATTCATTTGGTGCATTAAACAACTGCCATTTATAGAAACCACCTGCAAGAATTTGCAGTAGGCACAGGTCATCAGTGAGGCCATATTTATGAGGACATAAGTGTAATGAACTAAGCAGAAAAATGGGGAATTAAGATGTCTGCAATGGAATCTTCTGCTAAGAAGATGCCTGGGAATAGAGACTTTGTTTTATTTACTGCTCTATGCTAGCATTCTAGAACAAAGTCAGCCATGTAACAAGCACTAAATAAATAAAAGAACGGAACTTCCTCATGAGATCCCAGTAAAAGAGCTAACATAGCAGGTCTTCTGTTTCCTCACCTTTACTTAAGTGGTCATATCAAGGAGTCTTAATGTGTCTATTTCATCTGTTTTTAGTAACATAACTAATATAAATATGTGAAATGTTCTTTTCTGTTGCTTCTTTCTATATCTACAGCATTCTCCTTTTTTGTTGTTTTCTTCCCTTTTTTTCATCTTTTCCTCTATTTTTCTTTCCATCTATGTTCTTTTTCCCTTCTTTGTTTTTTAAATACTTAAAAACAAAAAGCACTGAATCATTTCCAGTGAATGTTGCATGAATTATCTTGGCTTAGAAACAGGAGATGGAGTGGTCTAGAAAAGGGGAAACAGTCCTTCCCTGCCTGTTACATACAACATAGAAAGCACTTCTTTTCGTATAGGAAGGGAAAAGTTATCAGGTCCAAAAAACAGGGAGATTTTTAGATGTTACTTTCTTACTAACATCTCTCCTATGAATTTTTTTGTCCAAAAAAGTTCTGGCAAATTTTATGTCTCTGTCATAAATATGAGCTCTTTCCCCTCCATCATTTGCTGTATTTGTTTTATTCAATTATCTTATTCTATTGACCTTATAAAAATCTGCAGTTGCACATTGTCTTCCTATTTTAGTTGAGCAATAATGGAATTTACAGCATCCTTTCTACACCCATTCCCCCCTTCCCCTTCCAAAGCTCAGATGTTGATGTCATGTACCCTTCTAAGGGATATTCCATTTTAAAATAATAAGGTGAATCATAGGAAAGCTTAGCCCAATGAAGTAAATTGTGAAAATTTGAGCTTTAAAATTTTAATTACTGTTACCCCCAGTTTTGAGAGATCTTTTGGGGCACTCATCGTGTTCTTAAAATCATGCCATATGGCAAATATGTACTCCTTTACCTCCTAAAAATGAGTATTGCTTCTGGCAAAATCAAATATGTGGGTCATTATTCATCTATCACAGCATTCATTTTCTCTTTCTTACTCATCTTGATGTAATTATAGCTACCCACCTATCATTTTATTGCAGTTGATACCACAAGATCCTGACTTAGGAACAACAACAAAAGCAATGAAATATTTGCATAGAATAGCAGAACAGCAGTTTATGAGTAAAGGAACATTTTAAACTCAAATGATGCTTTGAATAAAAGGAAAATAATTGCTTGTAATTGCTTGTGAGGAACAAGCTCTACAACCATTAATTTCCTGCTCTCATACGCATTTTTCTTTCTTCCATTTTTCATCTTGGTAACAAATTCCTTCACTGTTTTGTAGAAATAAATAACTGATATATGTAAAGTCATCAAAACAGTGATACTTCTGCTCTTTTTAAAATAATTTTTAAACATATTAATGTATTCAATTTAAAAAGGGTCACAGTGGCCCAATCCTTATCCTTATCTTCGTTTGCCAGTTTTGCTATGACAAATATCACACAGTTGGTGGGCTTCAAGAATGGAAATTTATTATCTCATGGTTTTGGAGGCTAGAAGTCCAAAGTAAAAGCCCAGTCCATGTTTCCTCTTGAAATTGATAGCCTTCTGGTGCAGGCTTGCCACAATCCTTGGGGTTCCTTGACTTGCATTTCTGCTTTCATCACATGGTGATATGCTTCATTCTCTAACTTCTGGTTTCTACTGACTTATTGTGTCCAAATTTCCCTTGCCTATAAGGACTCTAGCCATATGGATTAGGGCCTACCCTAATTCAGTTTGGCCTTATCTAAATAGGATCTTCAAAGATTCTATTCACAAATGAGTCTGCATCTTAATTTGTAAAGGCATCTTTGAAGGTCTTATTAACAAATGAATTCACAACCACAGGAACGCAGATTAAGACTTGAGCATCTCATTTGTGGGGGCCATGATTCAATCCCCAATGCCAATCTACCACTAGGACTCATTGATTATGTCCTATTTGCTGTTTTTATTTTATTCTGCACCACTGCTTTTAGTAAATCAGTTCTTCACCGGAATCATAAGAAACTATGATGAAACTGCTAAGACATTCAGTGACTCTGAATGTATCCTCCAGCTGGCTTTTATTCTATCCTCTTTTTCTGGAATTATTTCATTAGTTTTGCCTTATCTGCTTAATTTGTAAGTTTCTTTAGGACAATAACATGTTTTTTCTATATTATTGATTTCATACAACAATTTCAGACATGTAGTAGAAATAGTCATATTACTGATATTTTGAATCTAATCATTTTTTGCATGTCACTTTCAATACAAAAGTTTTCAATATTCATCATTCTGCCTGCTGCAATTCTTTCGTTTGCATACAACAGCATATCTATTTGAGTACATGTTTTCTATAGCAGTTTTCAACTCTGTGACTGTGACAGTTTGAAGTCCTTTTATGAATCCCTAAAAGAAAAAGATTGTTTTTGAACTAATCCATTCCTGTGGGAATGAGACCCTTTTGATTCGACTATA
Source organism: Cabassous unicinctus (assembly GCA_029593785.1). NCBI lineage: Eukaryota > Metazoa > Chordata > Mammalia > Cingulata > Chlamyphoridae > Cabassous > Cabassous unicinctus. Next base: position 35,548 of record JAQZBX010016862.1, read on the forward strand.
TCAGTGAGGCATGACTCAAGTTTGGACTCCGTCCTTTTACTGGAGCTTTATACAAAAGGAGACATAGAGAGAGACACATAGAGAAAGGAAGGTGCCATTTTTGATCCTGCCATGTGAAAGAGGACTTGAGGATCGCTTGCAGCCAAAGCTTAAGTAGAAAGCCCTCAATAGGCTGGGCCCACGGATAAGTTTTAGGTTAAAGCGACAATATTCTGAAGGAAGGGAGAGGGAAAAACAGGTGTAATATGGGGGCATTTTGGGGACTTGGGAATTGTCCTGAATGACATTGCAATGACAGATACAGGCCATTATATGTCTTTCCATAACTAATAAAATTGTGCAGGAGAGAGTGTAAACTACAATGTAAACTATAATCCATAGTTAGTGGCAATGCTCCAAAATGTGTTCATCAATTGTAGCAAATGTACCACACTAATGAGGGATGTTGTTAATGTGGGAAAGTGTGGGAAGAGTAGGGATTGGGGCATATGCGAATTCCCTATATTTTTTATGTAGCATTTATGTAATCTAAGTGTCTTTAAATATGTGT
>JAQZBX010016863.1:0-12033 GCA_029593785.1 Cabassous unicinctus
CTCAGACTGCAGCGACAGAGGGTGATGGGGGTGGGAAGGCAGGGTCACTCCAGAGAGTCCCCTCCACTGGGCCCCTTCGCTTCTGGGCCCAGCGGTTGCCCTCTGGTGGCCCCAGGGCAGCTTCACTAAGCACAGTCTGCTCCCTCCAGCCCCCTCCCTTGCCTGGAAGACTGCCCCCTGTGCCCTGTGTCCCCTCACAGACGCCTGCTGATCTCCAAGGCTCGAATGAAGGGCTTTCTCTTTTGCGAGTTCTTCCCTATAAATGTCTTCCCAATAAACACCTCAACTCAACCCCCACACAAAGATGCCATCAGTGTGCTCCTCATGGTCATAAGCCATGAGCGAAATCGCTGTGATAGCTGAGTTATGAGCCACCCCTGTGCCCCAGGCACTGACACCCACCATCTCATCCCACCTCTCCACCGCGCGGCCAGGCAGGGGAAGAGACTGTGATGGGGCCGGCCAAGTGCTTCCCTGATCACACCGCTCGCACGTGAGACACAGAGACCCAGAGCAAGGCTTCTGCCCCGCAGGCGCAGGCTTGGCCACTGCCCCAGACACCACACTGCCCAGGGCATCCACTCGGCAAACATGACTGAGAGTGTGGGGGACACAAGTGGCTGCCCACCCAGCAGCCCTAGCCCTCTCCTTCCTTCACTTACACAACCTTGGATTTTGTGCTGCTGCAACATACCAAGATGTTGGTGGGCCCCTCCTTCAGCCCCAGGGGTGAAGCCACACCTGGCATGCCATCCCTTTTTAACAGGGTAGGCATGTGACCCAGATCTGACAAATGAGCTGTGAGAGAAAGTCTGCTGCTGTAAGGAGTACTCCTGGGGAACGTATTTTCTGCTTTACCCCACTCATTTCTTCTTGAGTTGAATGCTGCAATGTGACATGATGTTTGGAGCTGTGGCAGCCATTTTGCAACCATGAGGCAAGAAGCTAAGGACAAAAAGCCAACATGGCCAAGGATAAAGAGGAATGAAGAAAAGAGATCAGATCTTTCTTGACAACCATGAGCACCTGACCAATTCTTGAACCCCTCCTTCTGGATGCACCCTAACTAATGGAAATGCCCACTAGGTACCAAGCAACACATCTTTAATAACCCTTGCCACATCGGAACCCAGCCTTTTGTCCATTCTGTGTCTTCTCCTTCATACTCTAGAAGCCTGCATGTGAGGGTTGTATCTTGTAGGTCTCAGTAACCTCAGAGCATCTCATGGAGCATAGCCCCAGAGTGAATCTCAGTTACCCCAGTATTAATAATATGACAGAAGGAAGGAACAAATGCTATTTATTTAATTAATAAATAAATGATCATAGTGAATGTGAAAATTTTTGTAAACTCTAAAGTGCTGACCCAAATGTAGAAATGGTTTCTGACAGGGGGACAGTGAGAAATGGAAGAGAGTGCAGGGAGGGAGAGCAAGAATCAGAGAAAGAACAGCAGCCTCTTTGCTTCTGGGGAATAAAGGGGCCGTCTTCTTCCCAGAACCCCCGCCCTCGCCTCTCCACCCTGCCTCACACAGACACGGGGTCCATGAAACCCCATCTACCCGTGTGCTCCTTCTCTGGTTAGTGCTGTTACTCCCTGGGCTGTGGGAGCCTGTGAAAGCGAGTGCCTCTCTCCCTCTCCCAAACAGACACTGATAGACAAGGCTTTGTGCTCTGTCATTTTCCCCCTAAAAAATGTTGTGAGGAACTAAATGGTTATCATCTTGCCAGCTGCAATTCTTTGCTGCATTATTTTGTAAGAGATGGAGGAGGGAACGGTGAGAGGAGGGAACGGTGAGAAGTGGAAAGAAACCTTTCGGCGTAAACGCTTTTCAAATATTCAGCTCCAGGTTTTGCAGGGAGACTGGATTAAAGGATCATTTGAAATGAATTTTGCCATCAGAGTAAGAGATCCATCTCGCCCAAAATGCTTTACTTTGACAGCTGGCTTCAAGGGGTTTGACAGAATTCATTTTTCCAGCAGACGAGATCAAGGTATGAAACAAAACACATTCCACCAGGAGAACTGTTAACTGCTTAACTTAATAGAGGTGAGTTTTTGGCTAAACTTGGAAGTCATTCCTTTTTTCTTCCCTGGAAAATTTCCTGTAGGGGGGAGAGTGGACAGGCCTGCCAGCAGGTGCAGTGGTAGAGGCGGCTGGAGCGCCTACCCCAGCCCTCCCTCGCCTGCCGTCCTGCCCTCAGAGTAGCCCTGGGAAGGTGCCCTGAGCCGTACAGGCTCTGCTGCTTGCTCCAGGCCGGTCACTCCCCTGCTCCGGGCCTCGGTTTCCCACCCGTCGCGTGGGAGTGGAGCCCTTGCCTTTAAGAGCTGCCATCCTGGGGTGGGCACATGTCCAGCGTTGTTTCATTTTACCCCACAGCAACCCCCAAGAGCTCAGCAGAGTCTGGGATTCACATTCATCCCTCACCCTCTCTGAGCCTCTTTGCTGGCAAATACAACAGACCTGGTGTGTTTCAGGTTAATGAGTCCATGGATGTGAGAGCAGTGGGCACGGGCCCAGCCGTAATGGGCATTCATGAGGCAGGGTCTCCAAGAGGCTGCTGGGGTCAGGAGGAAAGCAGAGGTTTTGGAGACCATCCTGGGTGGGTGACTCCATGGCTCTGAACCAACAGCCCGTGTTCGAATCCTGGCTCTCTGCCTACTTGCTCTGTGCCCTTGGGCAAGTCCTTTTCCCTCTCCTGGCCTCAGCTTCCCCATCTGAAACCTGGGGGTGGTAACCATGCCTACCTCACTGAGCCAGTTGCAAGGCGATGCCCATAAGGGGAGAGTGAGATAGTGATGGATGTGATGATGACGATGACAACGACAATGATGAAAAGCATGACCGTGACGGTGACAATTGCAATGATGACAAAGTTAATGATGAAAATGACGTAATAGTGGTCATGGTGACAATGATGTGATGAAAATGGTGACAATGGTGATGACGACTAATGATGACAATGATGATGATGATGGCATTGGTGATGAATATGGCAATGATGGTGACAATGATGAAACTATGACAGTGGTGATAGTGATGATGAGGAGGAGTCCTCCTCCGGGAACAATAATGGTATGTTAATGATGATCATCCACGATAATGATGATGATGATGATGGTAGTAGCAATGGCATCGATGAGGTGCTTACTGTGCATTGTCTCAATCCCACGAAGCATGGATGTCGTTATTGCCCCACTTTGCTCTTCTGCCTCCCTGACTGCAGCCCCCCCCACCCTGATCTCCTCCCACCCTTCATCCGTACCCACCCATGGGCCTTAGCACATGCATCCTGTGCTCACATCCAGTAATGGAGCTGGCAGAACCCGGGTCTCACAGCCAAAGCTCCGTGTCCACAGCTCGGGCCCTGGCCTCAGGGAGGGCAGGCTCAGACCAGCCCTTCCACTCCCCAGAGTCCCTCTGGCTCTCCAAGATCCATCCCTCATCTGTGATGGAGTGAGGATTACACTCACTTTTGGGGCCATTGTGGGGTAAACAGGATAACACACATGCCCGGCACACAGTAAGACCTCAAGAAGCAGCCGCTTCCTCCCCACCTGACCCACCCAACTGGCCCCATGATCTACAATTTACAGAAATGCCTCTGGAATATTGCCCAGTATCAATTCTCCTCCCCAGTCCCCTAAACTGTCATTTCTCCTTGTCTTCAGAAAAGATAGCAATGACATGTTGTGGCTTCTTCTCTAAAACATCATGTCAGCAAATGTTCCCATGGTGACATTCAAGTCAGGCAGCCCCCTGCCTCCCTGCCAAGGGAGGCACGTGAGTTTGCGTTTCTGGTTTTGTTTTTTGGGTTTTTTGGTTTTTTGGTGTTGTTTTTTTTTTTGAGGTACCAGTGCCCAGGGATGGAATCCAGGACCTCTAAGGGGGAAGTCGGTGCTCAGCCACTGAGCCACACCAGCTCCCCGAGTTGGCTTTTTCATTTGTTTTGCTTGTCATTTGTTTTTGTTTTGTTTTATTTTTGCTTTTTCAGGAGGCACCGGGAACCAAACTTAGGACCTCCCATGTGGGAGGCAGGAGCTCAACTGCTTGAGCCACATCCACTCCCTGAGTGCATTTCTACGCATGGGCATGTGCACGTGTATGTCCATGCTGTGTGCATGTGTGTGCATGTGTATGTCTGTGTACACACACGTGTGCAAGGCCCACAGGGGGAGGACTGAGTACCTCACATTCCTCAAGTCCTCACATGTGAGCTTCTGACGCTGAGTCTAAATTGTTTCTCCTGCAGCCCCAGGGACATGGGGACAGGAAAGACGAGATGTTCATCTAACGGCCTCCATGTCCCCCATTCCCATCCGCTCTGCCTCTCATGTGGAAGGAATGAGCTTTTTTCATAAACCCTGGGATTGTCTGGTGAATCACATGAGTATGGTCATCATATATTTGTTGATGAAAGTGTTCATTTGTACAAAGTAAACATTTACGATACATCCCAGGGTTTGTGGCTCCGTTTTGGCATTTCTTCATTTTCCAGTTTTCTGGAGCCACAGAACAGGGAAGAGGCCTGGGCTGCTCAGTACCTCTAGGGGTGGGTGCTGCGTGGGTGCAGGCCCAGGGGGCGGGGCATCCACCAGCAGGTGTGCACCTGCCTGCAGGTGAGGGGCTTATAGGTGTGCCTGAGGACAGAGATGTGGGCCTGTGGTCTCCTTACCTTCCTGCCTCATGGAAGGAAGAGAGGGAGGGAGGCAGCTGAATGAGCGAGGGAGTGACCTCCTTCCCCACTAGCAGTGTGAGCAGAAGCCATGCCCACCACGCAGCTTCAGGAGGCCAGCCCGGGGCCTGACATGTGGAGGACCACAAGAGATGCTGATTGAATGAATGAGTCAAGGTCATCGAGGAGGCCTGGAGGTGACCCCTCGTTGTGAGGAGGATGGCTAGAAGCAGATCGCAGAAGACATGGTCAAGGGCAGGGAGTCCTCAGCAGGGCAGGATGGGCAAGTGGGTCAATGGCAGGTGGTCTCGAGTCCCCCTCAGCAGCCCTGCTGCCTGCAGCTTCCTGTTTGTCTTCTCCAAGCTGTGTGGCCTGGAAGGACAAGCCACTTCCTCTCCTGGCTTCTGCCCCTGCAGCACAATGACCGGCCCACCACCCATTTTGACCCTCAGGCAGGAACTCTCTGCCCCTTGCCAGGGAAAGACTCAGCAGCCCTGGCTGGACAGTCACAGGCTCTGCCCCATCCCACCCCACCCCAATGGCTCTCTTGGCTGCCCTGTCCACTTCCCTAAAGTGTGACCACCCACCCCTTCGTTTCTGCAACATCGCTAGTGAGCAGCAAGCAGTGGGGCTACTGTCAGACCCCTCTGTGATTCCACAAAGCCTTCCAAAGTCCCAGAGGGAGGCTGTGGTGTGGCACGTCCCAAACCCACAGCTTTTTCACAGCCTGGTGGACTAGTAGGCCAGTAGTGGCTGTCACTGAAGTCTGCAAATTTCTACTAGTTTCCAAGGCAGAGACATGGAGGCAGCTGCAGCTCTCCCTGGGCAGCCCTTGTTTACCATTCAGTGGCAACAGTGTTCACGGAGCTCTGACACCGGCTGGGGCATGGTGCATTGTCCCACTTAAATGTCATAGGCCCCTGGGGGGTGCTATTCTTGTCACCTTTTTTTACTGAGCAGGAAACCACATACACGGCATGAGGTCCTGGTCGCTACAGTTTTGCTCAGAACCACTGTGCTATGTGGGTAAATGAACAAGGAACCCAACACGGTCCCGCCTCCACCATCCATTGAAAGCAGACCATTTCCTGATAGCAACTCGGGGACCATCAGAGCAGAGGGTGTGTCCCCCTGAGCTACCCGCATGGTGGTGAGTGAACCTGTGTGGCCACTGAGCTCTTGAAACACGGCTGGTGTGAACTGAGATGTGCTGCAAGTGTACAGACATTCCAGATTTTAAGACTTAGTGTGAAAATGTATATGATTAACTTCATAACGTTGATTACAGGTTGAAATGATGGATTGGGTTAAATAAAATGTATTGTTAAAGTAAATTTCCCTGTTTCTTTTAACTATTTTAATGCAGCACCTACAAAATAGTAAGTTACATGTGTGACTTGAGTAGGACAGGCTGAGGAAATGCCGGCTGGAGGGCAAGGAAGCCGCTGCCCCTCCCTCGGCCCCCTCCCATGCCCACGGCTGAGAATGACCAGCGTCCTCCTCACTGACCACGCCCTCTGTGTCCAGGCGCTGACACACATGGCCCCACCAGGCCGTGGGCTCAGCTCACCACCACTCCTCAGCGGCCCCCAGGGCGCCCGATACAGAACAGGCGTCTCATAGATGCTGTGGTGCAAACAGCCACCTGCCGGCATCACCCCATTACCCCGACGAGGAAGCCGAGTCTCAGAGAGATGGGGGGGGCGGCATCCAAACTCATTCAGTGCCCCCGGCTGCCTGGATTCACCCTGTGCCCTCAGAGGTAGGACAGCCAGCGGGGTCGGGAGGGTGTGAGGGTGGGGTGCCCCTAGCCAGGGCGGTCCCCAGCCCTCAGGCCCAGGATGTGTCCTGTGCCCTTCAGGAGCCGCCCTCCTCCTTGCAGCTTCTTGCTCCACTCCTTGGAGGAAGGTCCTGCTGCCCCAACACCATAGGCTTCTGTGGGTCTATGGAAACCCCGAGGCAGCCAGGGCCGCGGGGATCAGGGCCCCCTGAGGCTCCTCCAGGGTCTCTTCCCAATCCCGTGCCCCAGCCAGGCACGTGGGCTCTGACCTCACCAGGAGGGGCCCGGTCACCTGGGGCATTCTGCCTGGACTCCCAGACTCTCGAAGTCACAGACTGGCAGACCCTCAGCCTCCCTGCAGCTCAGCTACCAACTCCAGGAGCTTCACACCCAGGGTTCCACCCTCTCAGACCCCCAGTCACAGACCAGGAGCCGCTTAAATGCACACACCCCAACTGTCAGAGCCCCCAGAATCGTAGCCCCACAGGCCCTGAGCAGCACAGACCCCAGGAATCAGTCACTGGATTGCAGGTCTGTGTCCAGTGGAGACCCCACTTTGCCTGGGTGGAGCTCAAGAAAAGGTAGAAGACAATCAGGCAAGAAGTGTCTAAGCTGGGGCACAGGGCTTCAGAGGAAGGAGAAGATCTGCTGGACTGGGGCATCCTGGAAGGCTTCCTGGAGGAGGTGTGATTAGAGCTGGGTCCAGAAGGAAGGTGGGACTAGGCTCTGGGTCACAGTGGGAGTGGTGGTCAGCGAGGAAGATAATTCCAGACAGACAACACAGTGTGAGCAAAGTACGAAGCAGGTTTGAGTTATGGCAAGTATTCTGGAGAAACCACCACTCAGGGACTGTGGGGAAAAGGTGTGGACAAAAGAGATGAGGGTTTGCCACCTAAGAGCCACCTTGTTGCTCAAATGTGGCCTCTCTCTAAGCCAAACTCACCATATGAATGCATTACCTTCCCCCCAGCGTGGGACATGACTCCTGGGGATGAGCCTCCCTGGCAACGAGGGATTAATACCAAGTGCCAACTGCCAATATGACTGGAAAAAGACCTTGAATAAAAGGGGGAAAAGGCAAAGACAAATGAGTTCATGTGGCTAAGAGACTTCAAAGAGAGCCGGGAGGTCATCCCAGAGGTAATGCTTACGCACACCTCAGTAGGATCTCATAGAACACCAAAGTGGATATCACCCCACACAGGGGGGCTCCTGAGGGCTCTGGAGACACCCAGGTCCTATATAAGGGGGGATAGCCCCAGAGATTGATGCCTTATCAGTGGGCTCTACTTTGGAATCTGTGCTCCCGAGATTGACAGAGTTGGACTCAAGTAAGTCCTCCCTGCATCAGTCCCTTCTATTCAAACCTATATGTGATGTTGGAGTTTGTAGGTACTTCCAGAGACTGGAGCCTCAGGCCTGCCCATGTGCCAGCTGTGTCTGGAATCTCGGTGGAGTTGCAATCCCTACTCTACAGCTCAATGGACCCAAGGCAACTGGTGAGGAGATGATGATGGACAATGGCCATCCCAGGGAATGGAGAGAGCCTGCAGCTGCAGGCAGGGTAATCCCATCCACCATATCAACAGGATATAAGCCCCCTCTCACTTGGAGGTGGAGTGGACATCACCATCCCAGACTCCTCAGGATTGGGGGAAGAGCTATGGACTAAAGTGGACTTAATGGTGTTCTGTTGTAGACATAATGTGATTCAAGCAATGGAAGAAATTGTAACATTGAGGTGGAGCCAGTGGCCACTGGATGCTTTTGGGGCAGGGAAGGGAAAAGCAGTTGTAATACAGGGGCTTTTTCAGGACTTGGGAATTATCCTTAGTGACATTACAATGACAGATATAGGGCATTTTGCATCAGCGTATACCATGCAGAACTGTGTGGAAGAAAGTGGGGTCTACAATGTGAACTATGCTTAGTGGCACAGGCCCAGGATGTGTATATCTATTGCAGGTGATGTGCCACACTAATGAAAGATGTTTATGTGGGATGTTATGGGAGGTGTGAGAGGTGGGGAACATGGGAATCCCTGTAATTTTTGTGTAACATTTATGTAATCTAAGCATCTTTTAAAATATTTTAAAAAAAGAAAAAAGAAATAAATATATTTACAAAAAAAAAAAGAGATGAGGATTTAAAGGCAGCTGGAGGCAGAGTGTCAGGGACCCTAAATGCCAGACTAAAAAGAAGTAGGACTTTAACAAATGGCAGTGGGGATTGCATAAGGTTTTTTGGAAGACAGAAAAAAATTTTTAAAAATGAAGCCCTGTTTATTGAGCATATATCATGTACCAGCCACCATCCAAGCACTCTTCACAGATTTGTCATTCATTTTTATAACAGCCAAATTGATAGATGGGAAACTGAGGCAGAGAAAGATTCAGCAACCCACTCAAGGCCACATGCTAGTGAGAGGAGGTGGCCAGTGACAGAGCCCAGGTCCATCTGACCCCACGACCCCTGCTCCCGGAAGATGACATGAGAGGGAGGGACCTGAAGGGACAGGCCTGGGGGCAGGGAGCCACCAGGGGGCTGCTGGATGTCCAAGGGGCCATGACCAAGACCCAGCCAAGGCCGAGGCTGTGGGAGCGGGGAGGTGGGGCAAGGGATGGAGCATGAGGGGTGTCACCGCAAGCAGGAGGGCCCGGGGCTCCAACACGAGGGGCCAGAGTTGAGACTGGAACAGGCCTTGGGGAGGGTCAGGGAGTGGGTGATGGGGAGGGGGAGGGCCACATTTTGTGGTCACCAGAATGGGTCTCCAGTGGGCTGGGGGTCCCGGTGACCCCTTCTGCTGCAGATACCACCCAGGGTCTAGGGAAAAGCAGAGAGAAGGGAGCTCCAGCTGCGGTTGACAAACTATGCTCCTAATCAATTATTGATCCTCATTAGACTAATTAGTTGTTGCATAAACTATTCCATGCTGTAATGACATATCCCCATAAACAACTCAACAGTGCTGAGGACAGCTGGCAGGTTCCCCCAGGGGGCCCCTCAAAAGCACAGGGGCCTTGGAGTCAGGAGAAACCCATGGCAGTCAGTTGCTAGCTCTGGGATTTTGGGTTTGACCTGGCTAAGCCTGTTTCCTCAGACGAAAATTAGGATTTACAATAGAATCAACCTGAAAGCGTTATAGATTTAAATAAGAGAATGTGTATAGTCCCTGGCTCCAGAAGCATCCAACAGCCAGGAGTCTCCTTTCCTCTTCTTTCCAGGCTCCCTCACCCTCAACCCAACCCATCATCCTTCTCCCGGCAACGGGGTGCACAGACAGCAGCCCTAACCCCAGCAGCTGCTGGGCGTCGTCTCCAGGACCTGCACTCAGCTCCCCACAAACATTTTTCCCTTAGGAGCAAGAGATTTTATTAGTCTCATTTTACAAATGAGAAATGGAGACTCAGAGAACTGAGATGCAAACCAGGCAGTTAGTAAGCGGTGGAGTAGGAACTCGAACCCAGTCCGCGTAACTGCACCATATCGCATTAGACATCTCCCAGGCCTGGCCTTGGCTTTCCAAGTCTGCACTGTCGGCAGACCCTGCCGTGGCAGCCTCCAAGCCGGAGGGGGTGGGGCGGGGGGCTTCAGAGCTGGACCCTGAACTCCTCCCCCTGCTCTAGATCAGCACCTGCCCCTCCCTGGCAAATGCACCTTCGGTGTCACCCCAGCCTGTGGTAGTGCCAGGTGGAGCCACAGACTCTCTCCCCGTTTCCCCTCTGCAGCGTCTCCAGGCCTTTTAAAATTGTGATTTATGCGCCTGACACATAGTTTGTCTTAGCTGCGGCAAGATCAATTTTAATGCCTCCCTTGCCTAAGAGCTCACACTTGAACAGCTCCTTCCCCTCCAAGCCCCGCGTGCTCTGCCCTCATCAAATCCCAAACAGCCAGGTCTGCCCGAGCCCCGGGCCTGGGCTTGCGGGCGGGGGCGGGGGCCGGTGCTAGGCTGTCTGGGACTCCCTTGGTGATCCTCTCCTCTGAGAGCCAGACTCTGGATCGGAGGTCCAGCTGCTCAGTTTCCTCACATGGAATACGGAGTAATAATAACAGCTTTCTCTCTGTCTCACACTACTGTCGTGTGGACTAAGTGAGGCTGATGTGTGTAAAGCACTCAGAGCAAAGCCCAGCTCACGTTCAGAAATCAGTACATGTTAGAGCCCATGTCCTTAAAGGCTCCTTCCCTCCTCCCCGTCGCCCCTGGCTACCACTCTTGTCTCCTTGCTCATCCCCACACCTTGCCCCTGGACACCTGCTCCCCGGGGCACCAGCTCACAGAGGCCTCGGGGGTGCCCCCAGGGATGGCTGCATCGCAGGGGCCTCTGGGAACCTGAGCAGCCTTCGAGGCCCAAAGCCACATGTTCCACAGAATGGGCGAGTTTATAGTCCCCTCCTTTAGGGACAGACGGGCTGACACTTGTGAGGCCTCGGAATCGTCTCCTCATGGCCCCTTGGGAATGAGGACTTCGCAGTTATCAAACACCCACAGTGCCCAGGTAATCGGTCCTCAGGGAGCTCTGGGAAGTGGGGGTGATCGTGGCCAACAATTCCTGCATGTCCTTTAGGCCTCTGCCCCCAAGCTGGACACCAGGGTGCTTGGAGACAAGTCGTGTATGGCTCCTCTCCCCAGGAGCCTCACCATCAGCTGAGAAGATAGGAAAGTGAGTAGCCATAACCAGGAGATGCAGCCCTGTCCACCTCCCAGTTCCGGGGCCAGAGAAGCACCCAGGGAATGCACGAGTGGTGACTCAGTGAACAGGTATCAAACAGACAAAGAGCATCCTAAATGCAGAGCTGTGAGAATTCAGGGAGAAGAGATTCAAAATCTGGATCACAGTAAGAGCTCAACAAATGTGCGCTGAATACATAAAACAAAGAAATAAACAGTAACCAGCTGAGGGATCAGGGAAGGCTCCCTGGACGGGGTGGCATCGGAGCTAGATGTTGAAGGACAAGTAGAATGGAGACATGCAGACATAGTGGGAATGGCAAGCACAGCAGGCGCAGGGTGTGTGGACTTCAGTAAAGGCAGGACAAAGCCTAGATTTTGAGAGTTTGTCAACCAGGTGGTCACACGTGGGTGGGCATGGTGGGTTTAGTAGACTAGTCAATCCCCAAATGCCTGGATCTTAATCAGGGCAAGGTCTGACTGAGCTGCCCATAGGAGGAAATGGGGCTGTGGGAGGCCCACTGAGAAGAGCGCATGCCTCGGGGTCAGACCTGGGTTCAAATCCCAGCTCTGACACTCCATAGCTGTGTAAGAGTAGGCAAGTTACTTCACCACTCTGAGCCTGTTTCTCCGTCTGTAAAATGGGGGTGTATATTGCGAAAAACCCATAGGGCTGTTATGAGGAAGCTGGGACTATCCCAGGGGCCCCATCTCCTCCAAGAAGAGGATGCCCTAACTCTCAGGAGCTTGATGCCCTCACTCTAGGGAGGGGCCACTGAATGGGATTCCCTGGTGTCGCTCTGCCTCCCTCCACTCTGGGTGGTGCTTGCAAGGACTGGGGGAACCCTCTGGAAGGAACACTTTAAAGGTGCACCACATGTAGGAGATCTGGCTGCTCCTTTGTGTT